>JAHIAM010006935.1:0-120191 GCA_021605205.1 Aegilops longissima
GAATGAGCTCAGGAGATGCCGCCCTCAGGGCTCCGCACGGCGTCACCACCTCAACGTCATCCCCTTCAACTCTTGACGGTTCTCGTCTCCCTGCTCCATCACCTGAGACAGAGCCACTTTGGGTGACCGAAAGAGCGACCACGGCAACTGGGTTCTCACGAGGCCCCCTGAGGCCAGCCGGGCGCAACCCCCACTCGTCAAAGCTGGGCATCTGCTTTATGAAATCGGCCCTGCCCGAACACAGATACAAGAGGGCACCATCATGTCGAAGGATGCCTGGGGAAGGATCGCCAACCAGGACCCTGAGCACCGTCCTCAGCACTTCAGGCGCCAGGTCCCCCTCCTGAAGTCACATGCGGTCTGTGCGCCCCGCAAAGTCCCACATCGGACGAGAGTGGCGCTGGAGAGGAGCAATGCGACACTGGAGGAACTCCTTAATCACCTGGGGCGCCGTCACGTTGAGCGCCCTCAAGCTCTCGAAGCGGCGCCAGACGAATGCGAGCTGGGTGTCAGCGAGCGTCTCGTGACCCCAGCCCGAGTTGGGAACAGCAGGCGAGGTAGGGTGCGAGAGCAGGGGGCTGGGCACCCCAACATCCACATACAACCACCGCTCTCTGAACTTGGCCTCAGGGGGAGGGAGTCCGAAATCGATCCCCGAAGCAGCGTCTCTGGCACCGCAAGGAAGCTCACACACCCCGAGCATTGAGTAGGATCACTCAGGCGCAAAGAGAAGAAGTGACGCAACAGGGCAACGGAAGGAGGGATGCCCACCATTGCCTCACAGACAAAGGCGAAGACAGCCAGAAGGGTAATGGACTCAGGCCCGAGATGCATCATGTGGATCTGATAGTGGGAGAGCACCGCGTTGAAGAAAGCGGAAAATGGGGGAACCAGACCCGCCCACAGGGCATCAGCGAAGAACCGGACCTCCGTGACAATCCTGTCGAAGGAGGCATGGGACGCAAGCCATGTTGTGGTCCTGCCGCACTCATTGAAGATGGTGGCAAGAGCAGAGCGGACCTTCCTCAAGGCCTCGAGGTTGAGTATGATAGATCGATCGACGGCGGGGGCCACCGCTGGAGGCGAGCGGGACGAAGGCGCGGACTTCTTCACCTTTTCCTTCTTCATTGGCGCCATGGCGACAGGAAGGGTGAAAGTCCGAGTTGGATCAAGGGCGGAAGTTGGAGCCAGATGAAGAAGGAAGGACCGGGAGTGCGCGAACGGCGAAAGGGGAATGGCTGTGTGCAACCCCGGGTCCGCTTAGCCGGGCGTGTAATGAGGCATCGTGGGGAAGCGGAGACGCCCACGACCAATCAATCACCATGCGGCACCCAAGGCCGCAGATTGTTAGCTGGGCTGGGCGCTCAGACTTGCCCTTCGCTTCTCTGCTAAGCCAAGTCCGGGCGCGCCTTGGGCCCGGGGGCTACTGTCGGTGTTTTGGGAACGGGGGTCCCCAGACTTGCCTGCCTGCGGCTGCGGGCGTGGCTCAAGTGGGGGCCAAAGACGGCCCAGCTTCATCGGCTCAAGCTCAAGACCTCGCAGGGGCCAAGCCTCATGGGCGGACGACAGAACTTTCCTCAGAGCGGCCTCGTCAGGCAGGCTCACGAGGAGGCGAAGAGATCAAGGCAGGTACCTCACGAGGGTGCCCGTGGCGCAAGCCATGACGACGAGACCAAGTGAGGCGCCCGACTCGCGATGTCCTCGCTTTCCCCTTTGGTGCAAAGGAGGCAAGCACAGGCCAAGGCATCAGGCAAAGGTTACCGCTTCGGTGCAACAAGACCAAGACCAGCAGAGCGACAGGACGGAGGTCATCGTGGAGCCCAGGACGGCGTCACCGTCAGAGCCTTTGGCAGCCGAAGACCAACTTTAGTCAGGATAAGTGTACTAGATGTTCCCCTTCAAAATGGCCAATTGTTGGCGCCCTTCCCACTCATTATTTGGGAAGAGGCCCAGGGCCTCCCTCTATAAATAGGACAAGCCACCACAGAGAGAAAGGAGAGGTCGAATATACCAGAGAGAGAGAGAGAAGCGACTGGGCTCACCCAAGCAGTCCATCGCACCAGCTCAAGAAAAACCCCTCGCGAGGATGTTCTTCCTTTGTACTGTTCTTCATCAGCCCTAGACGCAATCCACCACACCACACACTGGAGTAGGGTATTACACCACAACGGTGGCTTGAACCAGTATAAATCTTGTGTCTCTTGTGCTGTTCATCGTTCCTAGTTTAGATTCCTTACAATTCATTAACGCGTGAGCTGGTAGGGGAAAGATCCCCGCGCGCACCCCAGAGTTCGAACCTCAAGGGTCTGCCGGAACCCGAAATCCGACATGCACCTATACAATTTACCATTGTATTGGGTGTGTTGGGGACACAAGAGACTCTTTGTTATTTGGTTGCAGGGTTGCTTGAGAGAGACCATCTTCATCCTACACCTCCCACAGATTGATAAACCTTAGGTCATCCACTTGAGGGAAATTTGCTACTGTCCTACAAACCTCTGCACTTGGAGGCCCAACAACGTCTACAAGAAGAAGGTTGCGTAGTAGACATCAAGCTCTTTTCTGGCGCCGTTGCCGGGGAGGCTAGGTAAGCGGCACTCACACCCCGTCAACTAAGCTCTTTTCTGGCGCCGTTGCCGGGGAGGTGAGTGCTTGAATGTATATCTTTAGATCTTGCAATCAAATATTTTTGTTTCTTGTTTTATCACTACTTTAGTCTATAAAAGAAAACTACAAAAAAATTGAATTAAGGGTGCCACATACGCTTCATCTTTTTAATATCTTTCGTGAGAATGATGGAAAGGAAAATTGTGCTCAAGTACTAGAAGAAGAATTGCATAGAATGCTTGGCATAAAATATGTGAATGATGAGCATGATTGCAATGTTGTTAGTATGAATTCTTTGAATACCCATGATGCTAATGATATGCAAAGCCACAAGCTTGGGGAAGCTATGTTTGATGAAGATGATATTTTTTGTCCCCCAAGCTTTGATGAGCAAATTTACTATGATGAAAGCATGCCTCCTATCTATGATGATTATTGTGATGACACGTATGCTTTAAAGAATAATGATAACCATGAAACTTGTCATCTTGATCTTAATTTTCAATCATATGATAGTTATTTTGTTGAGTTTGCTCCCACTACTATTCATGAGAATAAATTTGCTTATGTGGAGAGTAATAAAATTATATGCTTGTAGATCATGAAAAGAATGCTTTTTATGTGATGGTTATATTGTTTAATTCATTCATGATGCTACTGAAAATTATTATGATGGAGGAACATATGCTTGTAGGAATTGCAATAATATCAAGTTTCCTCTCTATGTGCTTAAAGTTTTGAAGTTATGCTTGTTTTACCTTCCTATGCTAGTTGATTATTGTTCCCATAAGTTGTTTGCTCACAAAATCCCTATGCATAGGAAGTGGGTTAGACTTAAATGTGCTAGTCATATTCTTCATGATGCTCTCTTTATGTTTCAATTCTTATCTTTTATGTGAGCATCATTGAAATCATCATGCCTAGCTAGGGGCGTTAAACGTTAGCGCTTGTTGGGAGGCAACCCAATTTTACTTTTGTTCCTTGCTTTTTGTTCCTGCTTAGTAATAAATAAATCATATAGCCTCTGGTTAGATGTGGTGTTATGTTTTAATTAGTGTTTGTGCCAAGTAAAACCTATAGGATCTTCTCGGATGATAGTTATTTGATCTTGCTGAAAATTCCAGAAACTTTCTGTTCACGAAAAAAATTGTTTAAAATCACCAGAACGTGATAAAATACTGATTCCAATTGCAGTAGATCAATAAACAAATTATATAGGTCGTCCTAATTTGGCAGATGTTTCTGAGTTCCAGAAGTTTGCCTTTGATGCAGATTACTACAGACTGTTCTATTTTTGACAGATTCTGTTTTCTATGTGTTGTTTGCTTATTTTGATGAATATATGAGTAGTATCGGAGGGTATGAACCATAGATAAGTTGGAGTACATTATATATTACACCAATATGAATTTAGAATGAGTTCACAACAGTACCTAAGTGGTGATTTATTTTTTTATACTAACGGAGCTTACGAGTTTTCTGTTGAGTTTTGTGTTGTGAAGTTTTCAAGTTTTGGGTAAAGATTCGATGGACTATGGAATAAGGAGTGGCAAGATCCTAAGCTTGGGGATTCCCAAGGCACCCCAAAGTAATATTCGAGGACAACCAAGAGCCTAAGCTTGGGGATGCCCCGGATGGCATCCCCTCTTTCGTCTTCGTTCATCGGTAACTTTACTTGGGGCTATATTTTTATTCACCACATGATATGTATTATGCTTGGATCGTCATTTTATTTTGTTAGTATTTGCTTGATGTTACTTAGAATAATGTTTTGCATCTCTATTTTCAATAAAAATGTCAAGGATAGCCTTTACCATGCTTATTTTGCAAGTATACATGTTGCTGTTTCAAAACAGAAAGTTTACCGCTGTTGCAAAAATTCCCTAGAAAAGTCAGAATGTGATAAAATGTTGAAACCTTTTGCATAATAAGCTCTGATAAATTTACTACAGTGGGAATTTTCTTTCATAATTTTTGGAGTTAGGAAAGTATGATGAATCTTTCATTCTTTACAGACTGTACTGTTTTGGCAGATTGCTGTTATGTTTGCATTGTTTGCATATGTTTGCTTGTTTAATGATTCTATTTGAGGATAGGAGTATTGAATATGAAGAGACATTTAGTATGAAATTTTGAATAATCATTTTTGTGATTTGCTACAGTAGATAATGATAAGGTTTTTGCATTGGTTTATACTAACTTATCTCACGAGTTCTTGTTGAGTTTGGTGTGGATGAAGCTTTCGAGATTTAGGAAACCGTGATATAAAAGGAATTAAGGAGACACAAAATCTCAAGCTTGGGGATGCCCAAGGCACCCCAAGATAATATTGCAAGAATTCTCAAGCATCTAAGATTGGGGATGCCCCGGTAGGCATCCCACCTTTCTTCTTCAACAATTATCGGTTAGTATCGGTTGAGCCTAAGTTTATGCTTCTTCACATGAGGAGTGCTATCCTTGAAATGTCGTTTTATTTAGCTTTGCTTGCTGTTTGAATAAAATACCAAGATCTGAAATTCTTAAATGAGAGAGAGTCTTCACAAAGCTACATAATTATTTTACTATTCATTGATCTTCACTTATATCTTTTTGGAGTAGTTTGTCATTTACTCGTGTGCTTCGCTTATATCCTATGAGTAAATGGTTGAATGATTTGAATGTCATAAATCTGAAATTATATATGTTTCATATGCCTTTCCCATAGGGAGTAATGCCTTCACATATAAGAAGTAGAGGTGGTAAATTTTTTGAAGGTTAGCAAACATTGTATTGGTCACTTGAACAATTCATGAAATAATATTGAAGGAAGAGAGATTTCACATATAAATATACTATCTTGGACATCTTCTATGATTGTGAGCCCCATTAATTATTTTCAAACCTGAGAAAATTAGTTGAAGTAGGACAAGGAAGACAACATAATGAGTTATGCTTGGGTATATTTGTATAGAATTTATATTGTTATGGATCCTCTAACATGTGGTGCTTGCTATTTAGAATCCTTTGCTAGCCAAAATATCTGTAATAAGCGGGAATACTGCTTGTGCATCCAAAATCCTTGAACCAAGTTTCTTCCATGAGTGTCCACCATATCTACCTATATGCGGTATTTACCTGCCATTCCAAGTAAATTTACATGTGCCAAACTCTAAACCTTCAAATAATAATCTATTTTGTATGCCCGAATCGCTCATGTAGCGACTAGGGGCTAGCAGTATCTTCCATGCTAGGTGGGTTATTCTCACGATGAGTGGACTCCACTCATCATTCACGAGAAAATGGCTGGTAACTGGGATGCCAAGTCCTATGATCAAAAGATCAAAAACAAATTCACAAATAATTTAAACAAAACTCCCCCAGGATTGTTGAAACTTGGACGACCCGTTGTTTCGGACAAGCCATGGAGTGTGAATGTTGGTGGAGGGGGAGTAAAAACTTTACCTTTCTGCGTGGGAACCGCCTATAATGTATGTAGTATGGAAGATATTGGGAACTCTTGGTCGTTATGTTGACAATGAAAGCATACCTCTCAAAATTATTTTCATCTCTGTTTTTGCTTCGAGCTCTGGCACCTCCGCAAATCCCTGCTTCCCTCTGTGAAGGGCCTACTTTTACTTTTATGCAAGAGTCAGTAGTATTCCTTCTCAATCCAACCTACTCTTTAGTTAGCAAGCATCATGTGATGGAAAGATCTAAGCATATATGGCCATTCAAATATATTTGAGCATGAATTATTATTGTTGACATTACCCTTGAGGTAAAAGGTTGGGAGGTGAAACATTAAGCCCCTATCTTTCTCTGTGTTCGATGAATACTATTTGTTCTAAAAATATGCTTTGAGTGGTAGCAATCATGGAAGACTAAATGATAGTTGAGTATGTGAAGTTTGCTGACTCAAAGCTCTGACATAGACTCTTCCTGACAATAAGATGAATTGTAATTGTTTGATGACTAATAACACGGTCTGTTAGTTTTCAAGAAAGTTTATGATCTATACTTTAACATGTGAATAGTTTGTTACTTGATCATGCAAAGTTCTATGAGTTGAGCTACTGTTATGACATATAATGATGCTAGAAAAGGTGATTGAAATTATCATTGATCAAACTTATGCACCTGCTAGCATTCACACTTCATAAATTATTTCTTTTATCATTTACCTACTCGAGGACGAGTAGAAATTAAGCTTGGGGATGCTGATACGTCTCCAACGTATCTATAATTTATGAAGTATTCATGCTATTATATTATCCATCTTGGATGTTTTATGGGCTTTACTATGCACTTTTATATTATTTTTGGGACTAACTTATTAACCCAGAGCCCAGTGCCAGTTTCTGTTTTTTCCCTTGTTTCAGTGTTTCGCAGAAAAGGAATATCAAACGGAGTCCAAACGGAATGAAACCTTCGGGAAAGTTATTTTTGGAACGGAAGCAATCCAGGGGACTTGGCATGCACGTCAGGGAATCAACGAGGAAGGCACAAGGCAGGGGGGCGCGCCCACCCCCTGTGCGCGCCCTCCACTCTCATGGCTCCCTTGACGTATTTCTTCCTCCTATATATACCAATATACCCTAAAACCATCGGGGAACAGAATAGATCGGGAGTTCCGCCGTCGCAAGCCTCTCAGAGCCACCAAAACCAATCGGGACCTGTTCCGGCACCACGGAGGGGGGATCCTCACCGGTGGCCATCTTCATCATCCCGGCGCTCTGCATGATGAGGAGGGAGTAGTTCACCCCGGGGCTGAGGGTATGTACCAGTAGCTATGTGTTTGATCTCTCTCTCTCTCTCTTGTGTTCTTGATTTGGCACGATCTTGATGTATCGCGAGCTTTGCTATTATAGTTGGATCTTATGATGTTTCTCCCCCTCTACTCTCTTGTAATGGATTGAGTTTTCCCTTTGAAGTTATCTTATCGGATTGAATCTTTAATGATTTGAGAACACTTGATGTATGTCTTCCGTGGGATAACCATGGTGACAATGGGTTATTCTATTGATTCACTTGATGTATGTTTTGGTGATCAACTTGCGGGTTCCGCCCATGAACCTATGCATAGGGGTTGGCACACGTTTTCATCTTGACTCTCTGGTAGAAACTTTGGGGCACTCTTTGAGGTTCTATGTGTTGGTTGAATAGATGAATCTGAGATTGTGTGATGCATATCGTATAATCATACCCACGGATACTTGAGGTGACATTGGAGTATCTAGGTGACATTAGGGTTTTGGTTGATGTGTGTCTTAAGGTGTTATTTTACTATGAACTCTAGGGCTGTTTGTGACACTTATAGGAATAGCCCAATGGATTGATCGGAAAGAATAACTTTGAGGTGCTTTCGTACCCTACCATAATCTCTTCGTTTGTTCTCCGCTATTAGTGACTTTGGAGTGACTCTTTGTTGCATGTTGAGGGATAGTTATACGATCCAATTATGTTATTATTGTTGAGAGAACTTGCACTAGTGAAAGTATGAATCCTAGGCCTTGTTTCCTAGCATTGAAATAATGTTTACACTCACTTTTATCATTAGTTACCTTGCTGTTTTTATATTTTCAGATTACAAAAACCTATATCTACTATCCATATTGCACTTGTATCATCATCTCTTCACCGAACTAGTGCACCTATACAATTTACCATTGTATTGGGTGTGTTGGGGACACAAGAGACTCTTTGTTATTTGGTTGCAAGGTTGCTTGAGAGAGACCATCTTCATCCTACGCCTCCCACGGATTGATAAACCTTAGGTCATCCACTTGAGGGAAATTTGCTACTGTCCTACAAACCTCTGCACTTGGAGGCCCAACAACGTCTACAAGAAGAAGGTTGCATAGTAGACATCACTTGACCCCGTTTACCACGCCGCACCGAGAGCACCAGGGCGGTGGACGACGGCGAGGCCTAGGAAGGGGACGACGCGGAGCCGGGGAAGACGCGGCGGTGGATGCCCACGCGTAGAGGAGTACGAGGGTTCACTGGTTCTCTACGGTGTGAGGCTGCCGTCGCCACAGAATAATAGGGGGTGTGGGTGAGTAGAGGGATGGCCTGGCCAGCGGTGGGAACAGTAGGGGGCGGTGAGGCCTCCGGGTAGCACAGCCGGCCACGGGAGGTAGGAGCATGAGGCACGACCGGCGCTGCTTTGGGCGGCTAGAGCAACAAGACCAGAGGTTGAAGAAGCACTATTGCCGTTGGATGGACATCGTATGGTCACTAGAGCTAGAATCATTCATATTGACTAAGTTGACAAAGCACTCCGACCCCGTCAACTTAGTAGGCCCACAAGTCAGCCTCCCACCAAGGTGGGTCCCAACTAGCAGGGGGAGTATTCATTTTTTTGTGTGTAATAAGGAGGCACCTCCGGTGGGTCCGAGCTAACAGTGGGGGGAACGTTTTTTTTGCGAAATACGTTGGCCCGTCCGATGGGTCCCAGCAGTCAGGGGGAACGTTTTTTCACCAAATACGGTGGCCCGTCCGGTGGGTCCCTGCTGTCAGGTGGAGGAATAATTATTTTCCGCGTAATAAGGAGGCACTTCCTTGCGGCTGCCATGGACCCAGCTGTCAGCCTCTCCACGTACAGTACTCTTCCGATGGAAGTTGTTCCTTGACCACGTTGACCATGCCGCGCCGAGAGCACCAGGGCGGTGGACAACGGCGAGGCCTTGGAAGGGAACGACACGGAGGTAGGGAAAACTCGGCAGTTGTTTTCCACGCGGAGGGGAGTACGACTGTACGAGGGTTTACTGGTTCATCTGCCGTCGCCAGAGAATAACAACAGGTGTGGGTGAGTAGAGGGATGGCTAGGCCAGCGATGGGAGTATGGTGGGCGGTGAGGCTGCTTCACAAGGCAGACACCCGACATGGGAGGAGGGAGCGAGCAGTCCCTTGGCGCTTGTTTGAGAGGCTGGAGCAGGAAGAGCAGAGATTGAAGAAGCACGATGGCCGTTGGATGGACACCCAACAGTCACTGCTTGTGCGTCAACCTTTTTTAGGAAAGCCTCAAATCTATGAAAAACAGCATGCAGCCCATCTACCATTATGTCTAATAATTTACAGCCCATTTGCTATTTCTTAAGGTTTTTTTGGAGCCCATATTCTTTTTGTTAGCATTACAGCACATATTGTGGCCACGGTTAAAAAATTATACGAAATTTTGCATATTTCGGTGCGGTCCGAACTGTTTTTAATGCCTAAAATTCGAGTCACATTCAAACTGGTTTCAAAAATAAATGTATATCAATATAAAATCCAACAAATTTCCCACGCATAAAAATTAATGCAATTTAAAATCTCGAAATGAAAAAAAGAAATTTGAAACTAATTGCCGGTTTGATGTGTTTAAAAAATGTACAAACCATTTCTCATTACTGATAGGCCATTTTCTCGGCCAGCCGAATGAAGCTCTCCTCGTTTTGAAAGATTTGCAGCCCAACAGGCCTGACAAAGCGACTTACTTGGCAAATCACAAAAATACTGGGCTGTGGCCGTGGACCCAGCTGTGGTCATGGACCCAGCTGTCAGCCTCTCCACATACAGTACTCTTCCGATAGAAGTCGGTCGTTGACCACATTAACCACGCCACGCCGAGAGCACCATGGCGATGGACGACGGCGAGGCCTAGGAAGAGGACGACGCGGAGCCGGGGAATATGCGACAGTGGATGCCCAGGCGGAGAGGAGTACGAGGGTTCTCTGGTTCGTCTGCGGTGTGAGGCTGCCGTCGCTGCAGAATAACAGGGGGTGTGGGTGAGTAGAGGGATGGCCTGGCGAGCGGTGGGAGTAGTAGGGGCAGTGAGGCCTCCGCGGCATCACAGCCGGCCACGGGAGGCAGGAGCACGCGGCACGACCGACCCTGGTTTGGGCGGCTGGAGCAAGAATTCCAGAGGTTGAAGAAGCACTACTGCCGTTGGATGAACATCGTACGGTAACTGGAGCTAGAATAGTTCATATTGACTAAGTTGACAAAGCCCTCCGTCCTCGTGAACTTGGTAGGCCCACAAGTCAGCCTCCCACGATCTTTGGGTTCCGGTGGCGGGGAGTATTCATTTTTTTGTGCGTAATAAGGAGGCACTTCCTTGCGTGCGAAGATAGCTGGTGGGTCCGACCTGTCAGCGGGGGCACGTTTTTTTCGTGAAATACAGAGACCCTTCCGATGGGTCCCGGATGTCAGGTGGAGGAATCAAAGACTTGAGAAGGCGTACAGAACAAGCTAGTGTACCAGTAAAGATACGTTGCTGAGTTTTATATAAAAGAGAGACGTGCTCCTGTAGCTGGTTCGAATCCAAACCTAGACTATGACTATATATGGTGCTATGCTACTCTGCAAGTAATGAAATTGACATATCCAACGTTCGCTGCTCCTCTTCTCTACTTACTCTGCCTAGCATCAGAAGCTCTGGCCGCAACAACCATGTCCGCTGGCTGCTCGTCCACCTGCTCTTCAGCAGGCAACAACCAAATGTGCGCCAAGTCGCCACCCGTATCATCGCCTGTGGGTCTCATCACACCCCCGCCGGCACGCGCAGCGCAGCCGGTTGCTCATCACAACCCGCTGCCATTGGTGTGGTGCCACTGCTGCAAATCACGCAGAGTCATCCGTTGCGTCTCAACCACAATCCTCAACCTTGGTCGAGTCTTCTACAAATGCCCGAATCATGGGGTAATAATATGTTTAAGTGTTGTTCTGCTGCTTTCAGTTGCTGATTTTTTAATAGTTTGGTTGATGATCTTCCAATTTGATTAAATGCGTAAAAGGGAAGATTCGTGTGATTTGTATTTACGGGAAGTTCTTGATGTGGGGAGTGCAACTATGCTGATTATTTGGTTAGCCGAGGAATCCCAATACCAGCGAGGTTGGGGTGTTGGACAAATGGCGAAGGAGCAGAGAAGAGGAAGATGTAGAGCAGAAGGTTAAAGATGTAGTTCCTCTGATCATGGCCAAGCAACAGCTGCTGAACGTCCTTGACAACAATGAGGAGATGAAAGAGCTTGTGAAGATAATGGGCAAAATCGATGTGCTCTGTAGGATGATTGTCTCTTTATTTGCAGTGTATGTAGCACTCGTGATGTATTCACTGGCTATGACATGAGAACTTTGCTGAAACTAGTAATGAATGAAACCTTTGTAGCAGGCTGGGCGTAGTGTTGTGAACATATAATGATTTCGATTAATAGAAATCAGGGGGTATCCCCTTTTGCTCATATATAAATAAATAGCAGAGGCCCTTTTGGTAATAAATAAATAAATTAGCAGAGGACCTGTCGGGTCAGCTTTGTTCTCACTCGAAGACGTCGAGGAAATTGCAGTCCAACAACAAACTATGTCATCAAATTCAAGTTTCACAGCCAAATATGAGTACAACTAAACAACAATGTCATCATGTTTTAGTCGTCATACAATCACCAAACACAAATCAGCATACATAACAAGTGATGTTCTCACAGGAAAATACTAAACAACATGTTCATCAGGTTTCAGTTGTCATAGCAAACACAATTTCACATAGTAGATAAAAAATGTCTTCTGACAGGCAAATACGACAAAAGCAATGTAATCATCATCCGCAGCAGCAGCGTCAACATCTTCGCCATGTGTATTAGTCTGAATCGTAATTCCCCATGGTGTCATCTTCTTCTTCGTCCTCAACATCCTCGAACGTTGGCTTCTTCTTGATCAACTCTTGTATGTCCATAGCATGACAGGCAATCTTTTCGCCGGCGTCATTGACGTGGTGGTTCCCAAAGATATTAGGAACATCTGTGTTATCTTGTACATCAGGAGCAGTGTAAGCATCATCTTGTTGTGCAACTTCATTAAACGAATTCCTCTGCTCAAACCTTTGCACTACTCTCCAGTCATCGCTACGTGCAAATGTGTCTTCCAAGAAAAATATCTGTGTTGCTTGATTTGCCAAAATAAAAGGCTCATTGGTGCGGTACGCCTTGACATTGATGGATTTGAAATAATCATCAGCTTTGGGTTTTGCGATCACGGAAAACAGGTTATACCAACGACAAAGACAATGTAACCACACACCAATGATCCTCGGCGGAGATATCTTGCAACCGAACAATGTACATTATGTTAGCATACATTTCAGTTGTCTCTTTGTCATACGTATCCGTGCTCATGATGGCACTGTTTTGAGTCTTCACGCCTTCGTCTTGTGCAAGGGTGTTGTAGCGCACATCTCCAACAACGCAAGATTCATAATGTCTTACCCGAGTATCGGGACCCATTGCTAGTGAGTAAAGGGCATCATCAACTGCTGCCCATCCTCCCGCATCTTCTTAACCTATGGTTAGAAAATAGACAAGCTGATCATCTTATGTACTCAATATATTAAAAAAACTGACAATGCAATTCAAAAGCTTACATGGCTCTTGAACCATTTCGCAAATCCTGCCGTAACCAGTTTGTCAATGTTTCTTGGATTTTGCGGCAGTAACTCCTTTTTGTAGATGCTGCACAACATAGTGATCGCGTCAAACATCTAAAATATATAAGAATGTGCTGCAAGTTTAGTAGATTACGATGTATAAGCTGCAGTACTTAGCACTTACTTGATATAAGGTAGTATCTCAGGACAGTTATTCAACACATACCAAACCATTTTGTCCAAATCTTTAGGTTTGTCCTCTTGTCGACTCTTCCCTGTAACTCGAACAGAATAATCGAAAACATTGAGCCCGGGATTGTCTTCATCCACGTCTTTGCTAAGCTGATCAGCTGGTTCAATGTATTTTGAGCAGAATGTCAACGCTTCTGTAGCAATGTAGGCCTCTGCAATGGAACCCTCGGGCCTAGCTTTGTTCCTAACACAGCCCTTGAAAGTGCCTAGCCGCCTTTCAATAGGGTACATCCAGCCATACTGTACTGGACCTCTAAGTAGTGCGTCATCAGGTAGATGAACAGCCAAATGCACCATCACATCAAAGAAGGCTGGAGAATATATCTTCTCAAGGTCGCATAGGATAGTTGGTATCTTGTCTCTAAGACGCCCCAAAGCATCTATCCGATATTTCTCTGCAGAGTTCCTCGAAGAATTGTCCCAACTCTACAAGCTGCTCAGTATAAGTCGGCGACCCAATCCTCTAAGGATAACAGTAAAACCCTTTGAAGTAGGGCGTGGCGGTCATGAGTTTTCAACCCTTGTATCTTGTCTCCATCTGCACTAAATCTCCTTTTAGGGTTGGAAGCAAATCCATGTGGGAATCTCACACGTGACGGACCTTGCAGAATTCTTTTCTTTTACCTTGTCCAAGGCGTATACACAGTGGTGCCATATCCCGTGGTTTACCTTCATCTTGCACCTGCAAATCCTTTCTCGATACCTGTGTGTCAAATCAATCCTAGATTTTAAGGTATCTTTCGCCTTGCCTTCAATATTAAGAAGTGTGCCGATAATGCTGTCACATATATTTTTCTCGATGTGCGTCACATCAAGATTATGCCGCAGATCCAAATCTTTCCAGTACTCCAAGTCCCACAAAGTGGACCTGCGGGTAAACAACAATCTCTCTTCTGCCCTGCCACGCTTCCTTTCCCCGCTACCATTATCGGGATGGTTTCCTGGTGTATTATGCCTGACCTTCTCTAATTCCACTTGCAACTCATCAGCGGTGAGCCTCTTTGGCGCATCACGGTTTTCATGCTTTGCATTGAACACATGTCTTCAGTATTTTCTAGGATGCGGCTTGTCCTTGGCAAGGAAAAGGCGGTGTCCAATGTAATAGATCTTGCTAAGTATTGCGTATGACAATGATTCTGTCACAGCGAACACATGCATTGTAACCATGTGTCGCTCATACGACATAGTGCCCAAAGTCGGATAATCATGGATGCACCAAATTATAACAAAGACGCAGAAAGAAATCAGCTGGTGGGCTGCTATATAGGTCTCGAGTGAGAACACCCTCCATAGCTGTTGAAGTTCCTCCACAAGAGGCTCCATGAACAAATCAAAATCCTTTCCGGGACTTTTTGGACTGGGATGAGCAAGGCCATCATGTAGTTTGATTCTTTGGTGCGAGACATTTGGAGGCATGTTGTAAGGATAACAAGCACCGCCACATGCTATATGTGGCGCTCTGGTGGCCAAATGGGTTAAATCCATCGAAGCTAAGCCAAGTCTAATGTTTCTCGGTCACAGACAAACGTTTCGTGCTTCTGATTGAAGCTTTTCCACTCACTACCATCAGATGGATGGCTCATTGCATTCTGATCTATGAAATCCTGGTTCCTAGAATGCCACAGTACATCCTCTCTTGTTTCAGTATCATGAAAGAACCTCTGCAATCTTGGTGTAATTGGAAAATGTCTCAGAACATTATGAGGAATCCTCTTCACAGCATCACCATCTTTCCATCTTGATGGTTTGCATTTCGGGCATTCACTTAAGTTGGCATAATCCTTCCGGAACAGAACACAATTATTCTTACAAACATGGATCATATCATATCCAATTCCAACTACATGAAGGAAAGTCTTCATTTTACTGTAGGTGTGTGGCAGCTCAGACGCATCGGGGTAAAGCTTTGCGGAAAGCAGCCAACATCGCATCGAATGATTTGTTGGTCATCCACTCAGATGTCTTAACCTGAAGAAAGGTGACCATAGCTTAGAATACTGACAACTTATTTCCTGGGGTGACAACCACGTTGCATTGTTCCAACATGCGGGCCCACCGTTTTTCTTCTGCAGGTGAAAGTTCACGGAATGCACGAGCATTTCGTAGCATTGTTTCAATGTTGGTCAAACTCACTGGCTCCGCCACCACCTCCTCCTCCTCCACCTCTTCCACCTGAGCATCAGGCAGATCAAGATGGTGATCTGCTGCTTCCACGTAGTCAATAACATTGACATTCACAACTTCACCATGATGAACCCACCTAGTATATGTGACCGACATCCCATACAAGTGTAGATGATTTTGCACAGTTGACTGGGGTCTTGTAACTGAATTTATACAACTGCTACACGGGCAGAGCACATCTGATTTCAGACCACCGTAGTCAGCTCTGATAAAGTTCATGAAGTTTTCAACCCCCTCGACATATGCAACGGAGAATCTTCGAGCAGAAGTTATCCAAGTCCTATCCATCTGTTAGACATACAAATTAGTTCTTCTACTAGATATTACAGGAAAAACATATATGCTTTTTTATGAAGTCCAGAAGAAAATACCTAGGTCGATGTCTAAAGCTATGGCAAGATATTTGGACGAGCAGATCTAAGTAACGAAATATATGTAAAGCTAATACAGCAAACAAATTTGAGTGCTAAATTATGGCAGGCTATTTCAGCAGTCAATGAGGCCGAGCACACATCCATCAAACTATCGAAGGCCATCGCAGCAACAAAGATCGAGTATAAAACGGTGTAGAGCTATTTCACCTAACAGATTGGCTACTAGACCATGGCAATCTACGCCACAATAAATATATGGCAGGATATTTTAGTAACTAATCGGCCTTGGCATGCCATCTCAGCTAAGCAGATTGAGTGCAGAACAGGGTAAGGAAGCTTCTTAAGCAGAGCATATTGACTGTAAACTACTTCGGCAAACAGTGAGATTAACAACGTCTATCAGCTAACATTCAGCGCTACACCGACATGCAAGGGGCCTCAGTCTAGAATGCGCGTACCATGGGAGAAGCTGACCGCCGTGCGTCTCCACATGAACGTCGCTAGCGGTGGCAGCGCTGACCGCCGTGCACCTCCACAAGAATGTCGCCAGCGGAGGCGGCGCGGCTAGAGGACGGCAGTCTATGATAGCGTACTGTGGGAGCGAGAGGATCGCCGTGCGTCCCCTCGACAAACTGCGGCGCCGACGTATCGGCGTGGCGGGGAGGGCGGCTTTGGCGGAGAGAATGGAGTGGAGGGGGACGGGGGGGAGGGGGTTTGGGGAATATTATTGGCTAGTTGGCCGAAGGGCGGTTGAATCTAGGATTTGGGGGGAATTTTTGGGTGTGGGGGGGGGAGTATTTTCGCGCGGTGGGCGGGGGGAGTTTGGCGCATGGTCGGTTTCTCCAAGTGCAGTCCCACGTGTCAGTGAAGAGGCAAGCCGAAGCGTGTTCCGTTTGCGTGAGCCGTGTGCAGGGCCGAACGTGTGAGGGGTGCAATGCGACCGCGACAGCGGTGCTGTGAGTGTACCGCCTTTTTTCCTTTTAAACTAGGTGATTCTCCCCCTAAAAAAAACTTCTTGCTTCGCGCAATCCATCGATACTACTACTAGTAATCCAGTAATCCCGACTAAAACGGCGCGGCCGGGTCTTTTCCCGCGCGATATGCTGGGAGGTTGGCTTAGTTGGGTTTTTTAGGACGAGAAATGCTACACCTACGTAGTCCCAGTTATGTAATTAACATAATGGGAAACGTGTGAGCTGTTGATTGTAGATTGGGGGGAGGGAGGGGCCCACCACCATGAAAATCAGGGGAGAGAGAGAGAGAGGCAATTTACGTTAACCCTTTCATAGGTTCCCGTAGATGTAGAAAAATGTGAAATGCGTGAATGTGCATTTGCAGATAAGGCCTTCCCTCGTTCATCCTTTTCTCCCACAAGATCATGATCTTCCGTGCAACGCACGGGCATCTTGCTAGTACTACTACATATACTATATTATTGTGAAAGTTCATATACACCGGCCGAGATTAATGCAAACACGACAGATTTTCATTACAATTCGAACTTTTATAGGACAGAAAAATAAAAGAAACCTGACCCTAAACCTATTCTATGGCGGCGACCGATGTCCTCCATCTGCGATCTCCATGTACGGGGGCGGGGTTCAAGACCCGTGAAGTCAAGGTGCGGTTGATACGTCTCCAACGTATCTATAATTTTTGATTCCTCCATGCTATATTATCTACTGTTTTGGGCAATATTGGGCTTTATTATCCACTTTTATATTATTTTTGGGACTAACCTATTAACCGGAGGCCCACCCCAGTTTTGCTGTTTTATGCCTATTTCAGTGCTTCGAGGAAAAGGAATATCAGACGGAGTCAAAATGGAACGAAATCAACTGCAGAAGTTATTTTTGGAAGGAAAGCCACCGGATAGACTTGGACTCTACGTCAGAAGATACGGGAGTTGGGCACGAGGGTGGGGGGCGCGCCCCCCTGCCTTGTGGCCCCCCGAAGCTCCACTGACGTACCCCTTGCACCCATATATACCTACGTATCGAAAAACATCCAGAAGAGAAAATAGATCGGGAGTTCCGCCGCCGCAAAACCTCCAGAGCCACCAAAAACCAATCGGGACCTGTTCGGCACCTGCCGAGGGGGGAACCTCACCGTGGCCATCTTCATCATCCGGGGCTCTCCATGACGAGGAGGAGTAGTTCACCCTCGGGGCTGAGGGTATGTACCAGTAGCTATGTGTTTGATCTCTCTCTCTCGTGTTCTTGATTTGGCACGATCTTGATGTATCGCGAGCTTTGCTATTATAGTTGGATCTTATGTTTCTTCTCCCCCTCTACTCTCTTGTAATGAATTGAGTTTTCCACTTGAAGTTATCTTATCGGATTGAATCTTTAAAGATTTGAGAACACTTGATGTATGTCTTGCCGTGCGTATCTGTGGTGACAATGGGATATCACGTGATTCACTTGATGTATGTTTTGGTGATCAACTTGCGGGTTCCGCCCATGAACCTATGCATAGGGGTTGGCACACGTTTTCGTCGTGATTCTCTGGTAGAAACTTTGGGGTACTCTTTGAGGTTCTATGTGTTGGTTTGAATAGAAGAATTGAGATTGTGTGATGCATATCGTATAATCATGCCCACGGATACTTGAGGTGACATTGGAGTATCTAGGTGACATTATGGTTTTGGTTGATTTGTGTCTTAAGGTGTTATTCTAGTACGAACTCTAGGGCTGTTTGTGACACTTATAGGAATAGCCCAACAGATTGATTGGAAAGAATAACTTTGAGGTGGTTTCGTACCCTACCATAATCTCTTCGTTTGTTCTCCGCTATTAGGTACTTTGGAGTGACTCTTTGTTGCATATTGAGGGATAGTTATATGATCCAATTATGTTATTATTGTTGAGAGAACTTGCACTAGTGAAAGTATGAACCCTAGGCCTTGTTTCCTATTATTGCAATACCGTTTACACTCACTTTTACCACTTGTTACCTTGCTGTTTTTATGTTTTCAGATTACAAAAACCTAAATCTACCATCCATATTGCACTTGTATCACCATCTCTTCGCCGAACTAGTGCACCTATACAATTTACCATTGTATTGGGTGTGTTGGGGACACAAGAGACTCTTTGTTATTTGGTTGCAGGGTTGCTTGAGAGAGACCATCTTCATCCTACGCCTCCCACGGATTGATAAACCTTAGGTCATCCACTTGAGGGAAATTTGCTACCGTCCTACAAACCTGTGCACTTGCAGGCCCAACAACGTCTACAAGAAGAAGGTTGCGTAGTAGACATCAAGCAGTTTCTGGCGCCGTTGCCGGGGAGGTTAGTGCTTGAAGGTATATCTTTAGATCTTGCAATCGAATCTTTTTGTTTCTTGTTTTTATCACTAGTTTAGTTTATAAAAGAAAACTAAAAAAATGGAATTGAGTTTGTCTCATACGCTTCATCTTTTTAATATCTTTCATGAGTATGATGGAAAGGAAAATTTTGCCAAAGTGTTAGAAGAAGAATGCATTAAAATGTTTGGCACTAAATCTTTGAATGATGAGCATGATTGCAATGTTGTTAGTATGAACTCCTTGAATATCCATAGTACTAATGATTCTCTATGTGCTTAAAGTTTTGAAGTTATGCTTGTTTTACTTCCTATGCTAGTTGATTATTGTTCCCATAAGTTGTTTGCTCACAAAATCCTATGCATAGGAAGTGGGTTAGACTTAAATGTGCTAGTCATATTCTTCATGATGCTCTCTTTATGTTTCAATTCTTATCTTTTATGTGAGCATCATTGAAATCATCATGCCTAGCTAGGGCGTTAACGTTAGCGCTTGTTGGGAGGCAACCCAATTTACTTTTGTTCCTTGCTTTTGTTCCTGTTAGTAATAAATAAATCATATAGCCTCTGGTTAGATGTGGTGTTATGTTTTAATTAGTGTTTGTGCCAAGTAAAACCTATAGGATCTTCTCGGATGATAGTTGATCTTGCTGAAAATTCCAGAAACTTTCTGTTCACGAAAAAATTGTTTAAAATCACCAAACGTGATAAAATACTGATTCCAATTGCAGTAGATCAATAAACAAATTATATAGGTCGTCCTAATTTGGCAGATGTTTCTGAGTTCAAGTTTGCCTTTGATGCAGATTACTACAGACTGTTCTATTTTGACAGATTCTGTTTTCTATGTGTTGTTTGCTTATTTTGATGAATATATGAGTAGTATCGGAGGTATGAACCATAGATAAGTTGGGTACATTATATATTACACCAATATGAATTTAGAATGAGTTCACAACAGTACCTAAGTGGTGATTTATTTTTTTATACTAACGGAGCTTCGAGTTTTCTGTTGAGTTTTGTGTTGTGAAGTTTTCAAGTTTGGGTAAAGATTCGATGGACTATGGAATAAGGTGGCAAGATCTAAGCTTGGGGATTCCCAAGGCACCCCAAAGTAATATTCAGGACAACCAAGAGCCTAAGCTTGGGGATGCCCGGATGGCATCCTCTTTCGATCTTCGTTCATCGGTAACTTTACTTGGGGCTATATTTTATTCACCACATGATATGTATTATGCTTGGATCGTCATTTTATTTTGTTAGTATTTGCTTGATGTTACTTAGAATAATGTTTTGCATCTCTATTTTCAATAAAAATGTCAAGGATAGCCTTTACCATGCTTATTTTGCAAGTATACATGTTGCTGTTTCAAAACAGAAAGTTTAGCTGTTGCAAAATTCCCTAGAAAAGTCAGAATGTGATAAAATGTTGAAACCTTTTATAATAAGCTCTGATAAATTTACTACAGTGGGAATTTTCTTTCATAATTTTGGAGTTAGGAAAGTGATGAATCTTTCATTCTTTACAGACTGTACTGTTTTGCAGATTGCTGTTATGTTTGCATTGTTTGCATATGTTTGCTTGTTTAATGATTCTATTTGAGGATAGGAGTATTGAATATGAAGAGACATTTAGTATGAAATTTGAATAATCATTTTGTGATTTGCTACAGTAGATAATGATAAGGTTTTTGCATTGGTTTATACTAACTTATCTCGAGTTCTTGTTGAGTTTGTGTGGATGAAGCTTTGATTTAGGAAACCGTGATATAAAGGAATTAAGACACAAAATCTCAAGCTTGGGATGCCCAAGGCACCCCAAGATAATATTTCAAAATTCTCAAGCATCTAAGATTGGGGATGCCCGTAGGCATCCCACCTTTCTTCAACAATTATCGGTTAGTATCGGTTGAGCCTAAGTTTATGCTTCTTCACATGAGAGTGCTATCCTTGAAATGTCGTTTATTTAGCTTTGCTTGCTGTTTGAATAAAATACCAAGATCTGAAATTCTTAAATGAGAGAGTCTTCAAGCTACATAATTTTACTATTCATTGATCTTCACTTATATCTTTTTGGAGTAGTTTGTCATTTACTCGTGCTTCACTTATATCCTATGAGTAAATGGTTGAATGATTTGAATGTCATAAATCTGAAATTATATGTTTCATATGCCTTTCCCATGGGAGTAATGCCTTCACATATAAAAGTAGAGGTGGTAAATTTTTTGAAGGTTAGCAAACATTGTATTGGTCACTTGAACAATTCATGAAATAATATTGAAGGAAGAGATTTCACATATAAATATACTATCTTGGACATCTTCTATGATTGTGAGCCCCATTAATTATTTTCAAACCTGAAAATTAGTTGAAGTAGGACAAGGAAGACAACATAATGAGTTATGCTTGGGTATATTTGTATAGAATTTATATTGTTATGGATCCTCTAACATGTGGTGCTTGCTATTTAGAATCCTTTGCTAGCCAAAATATCGTAATAAGCGGAATACTTGTGCATCCAAATCCTTGAACCAAGTTTCTTCCATGAGTGTCCACCATATCTACCTATATCGGTATTACCACTTCATTCAAGTAAATTTACATGTGCCAAACTCTAAACCTTCAAATAATAATCTATTTTGTATGCGAATCGCTCATGTAGCGACTAGGGGCTAGATATCTTCCATGCTAGGTGGGTTATTCTCACGATGAGTGGACTCCCTCATCATTCACGAAAAATGGCTAACGGGATGCCAAGTCCTATGATCAAAAGATCAAAACAAATTCACAAATAATTTAAACAAAACTCCCCGAGTTGTTGAAACTTGGGCGACCGTTGTTTCGGACAAGCCATGGAGTGTGAATGTTGGTGGAGGGAGTAAAAACTTTACCTTTCTGCGTGGGAAGCCTATAATGTATGTAGTATGGAAGATATTGGGAACTCTTGGTCGTTATGTTGACAATGAAAGCATACCTCTCAAAATTATTTTCATCTCTGTTTTTGCTTGAGCTCGGCACCTCCAAATCCAACTTCCCTCTGAAGGGCCTACTTTTACTTTTATGCAAGAGTCGGTATTCCTTCTCAATCCAACCTACTCTTTAGTTAGCAAGCATCATGTGATGGAAAGATCTAAGCATATATGGCCATTCAAATATATTTGAGCATGAATTATTATTGTTGACATTACCCTTGAGGTAAAAGGTTGGGAGGTGAAACATTAAGCCCCTATCTTTCTGTGTTCGATGAATACTATTTGTTCTAAAATATGCTTTGAGTGGTAGCAATCATGGAAGACTAAATGATAGTTGAGTATGTGAAGTTTGCTGACTCAAAGCTCGACATAGACTCTTCACGACAATAAGATGAATTGTAATTGTTTGATAATAACACGATACAGTTAGTTTTCAAGAAAGTTTATGATCTATACTTTAACATGTGAATAGTTTGTTACTTGATCATGCAAAGTTCTATGAGTTGAGCTACTGTTATGACATATAATGATGCTAGAAAAGGTGATTGAAATTATCATTGATCAAACTTATGCACCTGCTAGCATTCACACTTCATAAATTATTTCTTTTATCATTTACCTAGGGGCGGTAGAAATTAAGCTTAGGGATCGTCGTCTCCAACGTATCTATAATTTATGAAGTATTCATGCTATTATATTATCCATCTTGGATGTTTATGGGCTTTACTATGCACTTTTATATTATTTTGGGACTAACTTATTAACGAGCCCAGTGCGATTTCGTTTTTCCCTTGTTTGAGTGTTTCAGAGAAAAGGAATATCAACGGAGTCCAACGGAATGAAACCTGGAAAGTTATTTTTGGACGGAAGCAATCCGGGGACTTGGCATGCATCGAGGGAATCACGAGAAGCAGCAGGCGGTAGCCACCTGTCGCGCCCTCCACCCTGTGGCTCCCTTGTGTTCTCCTATATACCAATATACCTAAAACCATCGGGAACAGAATAGATCGGGAGTTCCGCGCAAGCCTCTGTAGCCACAAAAACCAATCGGGACCTGTTCCGGCACCTACTTGGGAGGATCCCTCACCGGTATCTTCATCATCCGGCCTCTCTGCATGATGAGGGAGTAGTTCACCCTCGGGGCTGAGGGTATGTACCAGATAGCTATGTGTTTGATCTCTCTCTCTCTCTGTGTTCTTGATTTGTACGATCTTGATGTATCGCGAGCTTTGCTATTATAGTTGGATCTTATGATGTTTCTCCCCCTCTCTCTTGTAATGGATTGAGTTTTCCTTTGAAGTTATCTTATCGGATTGAGTCTTTAATGATTTGAGAACACTTGATGTATGTCTTGTGGGATAACCATGGTGACAATGGGTTATTCTATTGATTCACTTGATGTATGTTTTGGTGATCAACTTGGGTTCCGCCCATGAACCTATGCATAGGGGTTGGCTGCGTTTTCATCTTGACTCTGGTAGAAACTTTGGGGCACTCTTTGAGGTTCTATGTGTTGGTTGAATAGATGAATCGAGATTGTGTGATGCATATCGTATAATCATACCCACGGATACTTGAGGTGACATTGGAGTATCTAGGTGACATTAGGGTTTTGGTTGATGTGTGTCTTAAGGTGTTATTTTACTATGAACTCTAGGGCTGTTTGTGACACTTATAGGAATAGCCCAATGGATTGATGGAAGAACTTTGAGGTGCTTCGTACCTACCATAATCTCTTCGTTTGTTCTCCGCTATTAGTGACTTTGGAGTGACTCTTTGTTGCATGTTGAGGATAGTTATATGATCCAATTATGTTATTATTGTTGAGAGAACTTGCACTAGTGAAAGTATGAACCTAGGCCTTGTTTCCTAGCATTGAAATAATGTTTACACTCACTTTTATCATTAGTTACCTTGCTGTTTTTATATTTTCAGATTACAAAATATCTACTATCCATATTGCACTTGTATCATCATCTCTTCACCGAACTAGTGCACCTATACAATTTACCATTGTATTGGGTGTGTTGGGGACACAAGAGACTTTGTTATTTGGTTGCAAGGTTGCTTGAGAGAGACCATCTTCATCCTCGCCTCCCGGATTGATAAACCTTAGGTCATCCACTTGAGGAAATTTGCTCTGTCCTACAAACCTCGCACTTGGAGGCCCAACAACGTCTACAAGAAGAAGGTTGCATAGTAGACATCCTTGACCCCGTTTACCACGCTTTTGAGAGCACGAGGCGGTGGGCAATGAGCCTAGGAAGGGAGACGGCTGGTGGAAAGACGGTGGATGCCTGGCAGTAGAGATGCAATTCCTTGGTTCTCTGATTGTGTGAGGCTGCCGTCCACAGAATAATAGGGGTGTGGGTGAGTAGAGGGATGGCACGGCCAGCGGTGGGAGCAGTAGGGGCGGTGAGGCCTCCCGGGTAGCCAGTTGGCCACGGAGGTGAGGAGCATGAGGCCGACAGGCGCTGCTGGTGGCTAGAGCAACAAGACCAGGAGGTTGAAGAAGCACTATTGCCGTTGGATGGACATATTATGGTCACTAGAGCTAGAATCATTCATATTGACTAAGTTGACAAAGCACTCCGACCGTCAACTTAGTAGGCCCTAAGTCAGCCTCCCACCAAGGTGGGTCCCAACTAAGGGGGTATTCATTTTTTGTGTGTAATAAGGAGGCACCTCCGGTGGTCGAGCTAACGATGGGGGGAGCGTTTTTTTGCGAAATCGTTGGCCCGTCCGATGGGTCCCACAGTCGAGGCGTTTTTCACCATCGGTGGCCCGTCGGTGGGTCCCTAACATCGGTGGAGGAATAATTATTTTCCGCGTAATGAGGCACTTCCTTGCGGCTGCCATGGACCCAGCTATCGGCCTCTCCCACGTCTGATACTCTTCCGATGGAAGTTGTTCCTTGACCACGTTGACCATGCGGCGCAGAGCACGGTGGTGGACAGCGGAACCTGGAAGGAGCGACGGAGGTAGGGAAAACTTCGGCGTTGTTTTTCCGCGGAGAATCTGTTGTCTGAGGTTCTTAGTTCATCTGCGTCCTTGAAGAATAACAACAGGTGTGGGTGAGTAGAGGATGGCTAGGCCAGCGATGGGGTATGGTGGGCGGTGAGGCTGTGGCCTTGACAGCGGGGAGGAGCCACTTGGTAACATTTGAGAGGTGGAAGCGGGGAAGAGATTGAAGAAGCGATGGCGTTGGATGGACACCAACAGTCACTGCTTGTCGTCAACCTTTTAGGAAAGCCTCAAATCTATGAAAAAACATGCAGCCCATCTACCATTATGTCTAATAATTTACAGCCCATTTGCTATTTCTTAAGGTTTTTGGAGCCCATATTCTTTTGTTAGCATTACAGCATATTGTGGCCCGGGTTAAAAATTATACGAAATTTTGCATATTTCGGTCGGTCGAACTGTTTTAATGCCTAAAATTAAGTCACATTCAAACTGGTTTCAAAAATAAATGTATATCAATATAAAATCCAACAAATTTCCCAGCATAAAAATTAATGCAATTTAAAATCTCGAAATGAAAAAGAAATTTGAAACTAATTGCGGTTTGATGTGTTTAAAAATGTACAAACCATTTCTCATTCTTGATAGGCCATTTTCTCGGCCAATGAAGGCTCTCTCGTTTTGAAAGATTTGCAGCCTTGGGCGACAAAGCGACTTAGGCAAATCACAAAAATCTTTGGGCTGTGGCCGTGGACCGTATGGTCATGGACCCATGTCGGCCCTCTCATCGTTACTCTTCGATAGAAGTGGTCGTTGACCACATTAACCGCATACCGAGAGCACCATGGCGATGGACGGCGAGCCTAGGAAAAGAGAGGGCGGCAGCGGGAGGAATATCGACAGTGGATGCCCAGGCGGAGAGAATCTGAGGTTCTCTGGTTCGTCTGGGTGTGAGGCTGCCGTCGCTGAGAATAACAGGGGGTGTGGGTGAGTAGAGGATGGCTGTGGCGGTGGGAGTAGTAGGGCGGTGAGGCCTCATGGCATCACAAACCCACGAGGCGAACGCAACCGCGACCGACCAGTTTTGGTGGCTGGAGCAAAAATTCCAGGTTGAAGAAGCACTCTGCCGTTGGATGAACATCGTCGATGCTTGGAGCTAGAATAGTTCATATTGACTAAGTTGACAAAGCCCTCCGTCCTCGTGAACTTGGTAGGCCCACAAGTCAGCCTCACGATCTGGGTTCCAGGTGGCGGGAGTATTCATTTTTGTGCGTAAGGAGGCACTTCCTTGCGTGCGAAGATAGCTAGTGGGTCCGACCGCATGTCGTGGGCATTTTTTCGTGAAATACAGAGACCCTTCCGATGGGTCCCGGATGTGGAGGAATCAAAGACTTGAGAAGGCGTCTGAGACAAGCTAGTGTACAGTAAAAGATACGTTCTTGAGTTTTATATAAAAGAGGCGTGCTCTATGCTGGTTGAATCCAAACCTAGACTATGACTATATGGTGCTATGCTACTCTTAAGTGAAATTGACATATCCAACGTTCGCTGCTCCTCTTCTCTACTTACTACGCCTAGCATCGAAGCTCGGCGCAACAACCAACCATGTCCGCTGGCTGCTCGTCCACCGCTTGACAACAACCAAATGTCGCGGTCGCCACCATATCATCGCTTTGTGGGTCTCATCACACCCCGCTTGACGCAGCAGCTCAGCTGATTGCTCATCACAACCCGCTGCCATTGGTGTGGTGCCACTGCTGCAAATCACGCAGAGTCATCCGTGCGTCTCAACCACAATCCTCAACCTTGGTGAGTCTTCTACAAATGCCGAATCATGGGGTAATAATATGTTTAAGTGTTGTTGCTGCTTTCAGGTTGCTGATTTTTTAATAGTTTGGTTGATGATCTTCCAATTTGATTCGTGCGAAAGGGAAGATTACGTGTGATTTGTATTTACGGAGATTCTTTGATGTGGGGAGTGCAACTATGCTGATTATTTGGTTGCCGAGAATCCCAATACCACAGGTTGGGGTGTTGGACAAATGGCGAAGGAGCAGTAGAGGAAGATGTAGGCGAAGGTTAAAGATGTAGTTCCTGATCATGGCCAAACAACAGTGGCGAGCGTCCTTGACAACAATGAGGAGATGAAAGAGCTTGTGAAGATAATGGGCAAAATCGATGTGCTCGTAGGATGATTGTCTCTTTATTTGGTGTATGTAGCACTTTCGTGATGTATTCACGGCTATGACATGAGAACTTTCTTGAAACTAGTAATGAATGAAACCTTTGTAGCGATGGTAGTGTTGTGAACATATAATGATTTCGATTAATAGAAATCAGGGGTATCCTTTGCTCATATATAAATAAATAGCGAGGCCCTTTTGGTAATAAATAAATAAATTAGCAGAGGACCATCCGGGTCAGCTTTGTTCTCACTCGAAGGCGTCGAGGAAATTGATCCAACAACAAAAACTATGTCATCAAATTCAAGTTTCACAGCCAAATATGAGTACAACTAAACAACAATGTCATCATGTTTTAGTCGTCATACAATCACCAAACACAAATCAGCATACATAACAAGTGATGTTCTCACGGGAAAATACTAAACAACATGTTCATCAGGTTTGATTGTCATAGCAAACACAATTTCACATAGTAGATAAAAAATGTCTTACGGCGAGCAAATCGACAACAATGTAATCATCATCCGCAGCAGCAGCGTCAACATCTTCGCCATGTGTATTAGTCTGAATCGTAATTCCCCATGGTGTCATCTTCTTCTTAATCCTCAACATCCTCGAGTTGGCTTCTTCTTGATCAACTCTTGTATGTCCATAGCATGACAGGCAATCTTTTCGCGGCGTCATTGGCGTGGTGGTTCCCAAAGATATTAGGAACATCGTGTTATCTTGTACATCGAGGCGATGTAAGCATCATCTTGTTGTGCAACTTCATTAACGAATTCCTCTGCTCAAACCTTTGCACTACTCTCCGATCATCGCTTCGTGCAAATGTGTCTTCCAAGAAAATATACGTGTTTTGATTTGCCAAAATAAAAGGCTCATTGATGCAGTGCGCACCTTGACATTGATGGATTTGAAATAATCATCACTTTGGGTTTTGCGATCACGGAAAGCAGTTATACCAACGACAGCTGTGAGAACCACACCAATGATCCTCGGCGGAGATATCTGCAATGAACAATGTACATTATGTTAGCATACATTTGATTGTCTCTTTGTCATCTCGTATCCGTGCTCGATGGCCTTGTTTTGAGTCTTCACCTTCGTCTTGTGCAAGGGTGTTGTAGCGCACATCTCCAACAACATAAGATTCATAATGTCTTACCAGTATCAGGACCCATTGCTAGTGAGTAAAGGGCATCATCAATGCCTGCCCATCCTCCGCATCTTCTTAACCTATGGTTAGAAAATAGACAAGCTGATCATCTTATGTACTCAATATATTAAAAAAACTGACAATGCAATTCAAAAGCTTACATGGCTCTTGAACCATTTATAAATCCTGCCGTAACGGTTTGTCAATGTTTCTTGGATTTTATGATAACTCCTTTTTGTAGATCTTTTAACATAGTGATCGCGTCAAACATCTAAAATATATAAGAATGTGCAAGTTTAGTAGATTACGATGTATAAGCTGCGATGCCAGCACTTACTTGATATAAGGTAGTATCTCAGGCAGTTATTCAACACATACCAAACCATTTTGTCCAAATCTTTAGGTTTGTCCTCTTGTCGACTCTTCCACGCTTCGAGCAGAATAATCGAAAACATTGAGCCGGGATTGTCTTCATCCGTCTTTGCTAAGTGATCATTTGGTTCAATGTATTTTGAGAGAATATCAGCAACCACACAGCAACAATGTAGGCCTCTCAATGGAACCCTCGGGCCTAGCTTTGTTCCTAACACAGCCTTGAAAGTGCCTAGCCGCCTTTCAATAGGGTACATCCACCATCTTGTCTTGGACCTCTAAGTAGTGCGTCATCGGTAGATGAACAGCCAAATGCACCATCACATCAAAGAAGGTGGAGAATATATCTTCTCAAGGTCGCATAGGATAGTTGGTATCTTGTCTCTAAGGCCCCCAAAGCATCTATCTGATATTTCTACTGAGTTCCACGAAGAATTGTCCCAACTCTACAACAACTTTCTGTATAAGTCAGGCGACCCAATCCTCTAAGGATAACGGTAAAACCCTTTGAAGTAGGGCGTGGCAGTCATGAGTTTTCAACCGTATCTTGTCTCCATCGCACTAAATCTCCTTTTGGGTTGGAAGCAAATCCATGTGGGAATCTCACACGTGACAGGACCTTGCAGAATTCTTTTCTTTTTACCTTGTCCAAGGCATACAGGTGGTGCCATATCCGTGGTTTACCTTCATCTTGCTGCAAATCCTTCGATACCAGTGTGTGTCAAATCAATCCTAGATTTTAAGGTATCTTTCGTCTTGCCTTCAATATTAAGAAGTGTGCGATAATCTTGTCACATATATTTTTCTCGATGTCGTCACATCAAGATTATCCCATGATCCAAATCTTTCAAGTACTCCAAGTCCCAGTGGACTGCTGGGTAAACAACAATCTCTCTTACCTTGCTTCCTTTCCCTTACCATTATCGGATGGTTTCACGTGTATTATGCCTTCTCTAATTCCACTTGCAACTCATCAGTGAGCCTCTTTGGCGCATCACGGTTTTCATGCTTTGCATTGAACACATGTCTTGATATTTTTTTCTAGGATGCGGCTTGTCCTTGGCAAGGAAAAGCGGTGTCAATGTAATAGATCTTGCTAAGTATTGCGTTATGACGGAGTGGAGCAAGAAGAGCAGCGATTGAAGAAGCAGCAGGACCGTTCGATTCAAATCCAGCGATTCTGCTGCTAGAATTGTTTGTTGACTAAGTTGACAAGCCTGCGTCGCGTCAACTTAGTAGGCCTGAGTCAGCCTCCCAACAGTGCGCCCGGATGTCGATGGGAGGAATCATTTTTTCGCGTAATAAGGAGGCGATTGATTGCGTGCGGCCAGGCCAGCGGAGGGTAGTGTGCGGGGAAGCACTGGCGGCATCACGGCGAGCCACAAGAGGAGGAGCGAGCAGTCCTTGGCGCTAGTTTAAGTAATTTGGAGCGGAAAGATCGAGATTGAAGAAACCGTCGGCCGTTGGATGGACATCCACGATCCCTCTGCTAGAATCGTGTGTTCATGACAAAGCCTTGCGTAAACAAGTCGACCTCGAAATCGTGGCGTGTACAACATATTTGATATTATTTTTATAATTTTTACTCATTTTCTAATTCATATGGAATTTATTGCAGCCCGTTTTCCATTTTAGAATTGCTGGCCATTTTACGAGTCGATGCGAGAGTAAAAAATTAACTAAATATGTGGGAATTTTGAAAAATCGCAAATTTTTTTGGGGAATGAAATATTCTTAATCCAAAATTAATAGCCATACTAAAACAAATTAAAAATAAATTAGTACTATGTCATATTAAATCAATGAAATCATTATAAGATATCGGTGAAGAACAAAAACAAAAAAAAACTTATATCCCATTTGCTATATTTTTTTGGAATTTTCAACCTTTTGATATTACTTTTATGAGACATTGACCATACTCTTAAGCCATCTGGAATGCATCCCTCCTCGTCTTGAAAGATTTGCAGCCCAGTAATTGGAGAAAACAAATAGGCCTAGCTTGGGTATTCTTCAAAAAGAAATCTTGGGCTACCTATTTTCCCAAAGCTGGTGCATGAGCATTTAGCTTTATTTATTTATTTACTTATTTATGTTTAGGGACCATGAGCATGTACAGGGCGGATTCATGTGAGAGTCTCCCTTCCAGTTAATTATGGGCTTCTCTATTGGGCCTTCATCAGTGGGTTGCATGTTATAAACAAGTGGAAAATGTGTTCGTCTGAAAAATAGTATGCGCTACGTGCAGTGCAGGGGTACTAAAGGATCGAACCGTGCAGCGACTTCCAAAACATTGTGTTTGTCGTTCTAACAACACATTTATTCAACCAACAGACGAAATATACTACTGATTGTACATTGAAAACAACAGCGGACAACCGGGGCTAGGGGTGCAGCAGAAGCGATAAGCAGGCGGAAGAGTGAAAGCGCAACTCTCTCTTCAAACCAAACACCAGCCATCATTACAAAGGGCTACAAAAAGAACAAGTGTATGCATCAAACTAAATAAAGATCCTAGTACATCAAGTATGCGCATCTAACTAACTGGCTCAATTAGGCGTTACTATTTATTAAGCTGTGGAGATTGGTGGCGGCTTGAACGGATGGGTGCCTAACGGAAACTCGGCCGGGAGGTCAAAGTCGATACTTGCGACCCTCTCTCCTACTTTGGGCTGCGAGCATGGCGGCACATATCGGGTATGGTGCATGCGAGAGCGCATGGTATCTTTGTGTACACAGTTTTGCACGATGAACGAAACGCGCTGCCATCATGATCCTTGCCATCGGTTATCTCACAGTTAATCGGATAATTGATCGACAAGCGAGCGTGTACCAAGGCTACTTACCAGCCTCGGTCAAAAATTCCTGAAGGCCCGAGAGCTGGGATCTGCTCAAAGACCTTGCGGTGGCTGTGATTGTATTCCGCGAAACAACACGTGCATGCGTCTGACGATCATCAATCTTTCACCGTCGTGCGATCGAGCGAGGAACCACCTGCAAGCTGCCATGCGCTTTTCTTTGAAAGGTTACGGGATTAGGAAGGGTAGGGACACTAGGCGACCTACAACATCATATCAAGTTGAGTCAAATAAAAAAGGGCTCTTGATTTAGTCAATCTTAAGAACAACATGTTATGAGCATGAATATTTTTCAGCAAATGTTGTGATAATATAAGAAAGCCATCATGATATCATAGGAAAGTAACATCTTTCTTTGTAACAGCCGTTTGTAGTGATATTGGAGTAGGCCAGCAATCGTCCAGCCATAGAAGAAGTCGACAGCGTAAATGAAGCCCTTGTGTTCAATGGCATCGAGAGAACCATGGAGGATGTATGATCCTGCGATGGATGTGCAGATTTATCCACTTACGCGATGACACATCGAGATAAGCGAGACCGCGGTTGAAGAATGCAATTAGCTTTGAAGTCTTTATAATTCCACAGATCTTGTGGGCACTTGGCAGATTACAACCTTGAGCAAATCAAACTTGGTATCATGTTGGCTCTTGTGAGATTCGAGTATTACGGGCGCGGTGCCAAAGTAGTGCGGTGTTAATCGAAGGAAGGGGATCAATCGCCAGTGTAGACCTCCACGAGCATCCGGCTGCCACGACCATCGGCGAGCACCATCAAGGCGTGTTCATGCCGACCGGTACATACCATTAATGTAGTTGAGGCTGGCGGGGATTGGATCGCGATCAAGGGGTTGATGCTCGCCTCCTCGATCATTATGCTGCGTGACCGCGCCGTTTACGAAGATCGGTGACATCGGCAAGCAAGAGCTGGCAAAAGCTCGGCTGAGGGCTTTGAGTAAGCAGTACAGCCAGCGAGCCGCGGTGGCGGCATGGTCTTGAGATTGTCCACAGCGAAACAATGAGCTTGATTACCTCTGTGGGGGCGAATTCCAGCCACTCTTTCGTGGGACTGCTGCTCGGTTCGCCATTGTTAGTGCTTGGGTTTGGACGAGGGGGCGCCTTAGCGGGGATGGAAGATTGGGCGAGATTATGTGCGGACAAAGATGCAAAGCGAATATGTGCTGCGGGAAGTGGACGGTGATGATGACTACTGCCCGCTTGACTTCGAGACACATACCAGCAGCGTAGGGTCATATCGAAGTCGGACAACTTGATTGAGTGATCATAATCTTGGTACTCCCTCGATTACTGCTACTATGCCTAACTTGCTTGAGTAGAGTAGTAGTGGAGTAGGACTCTGCTCTACTACTATGCACGGAGGAGTAGTATGTTCTAATCTGAAATAGTTACAAACTTCAATGCCCGGCGTGGAGCGACTATGAACCGCCATCGATGCTAACTCCAATCCTGCAAGTCATGGATTTGTTTCTTTTTAACTTTACGTACAAATCTATAGCCAGCACTGCAAGTCATGTACCTTTGTCTTGACGATGGAACCCAGTACTTAGAATACAAGATTAAGGATGCAATTAACTTTTTATAGAGGAGAATCATACACACAATTAACTCAAATGGATTGGGCGTGACTCTATTATTCTCCAGCGACAGCGAAAAATTTCCTCCATGGGCAGAGTAGGTTTCTCGGTTTGCATGCAGAGTTTTGGAGGGTTTGATGGAGGCGAGGCGTGTTCAGCCGGGCGTCAGATGGATAGCGAGTACTATTTGATTTGACAACTACAACTAGTATATTATAAAAACAAGAAGAGTAGTAGAGATAGAGATAAGAATAGAGACTAGGGAGGAGCACCATCTCTTGCTTCGTGCGCTACTCCTGCGCTCCATTCGTGACATAGCGTCCCTACAGCCACTCCTCCTGCGCTCCATTCGTGGTCTTTGTTGAAATTTGGGGAGCGCACTCTCACGGCTGCTAGCAGCGATGACTTCACCGACAATGACTTCTTCCCCAACCTCGGTAACCTCTTCCTCAACGACATTGGCGACAACCTCAACGCCAATGGTGCTGCTCCCATTGCACCGTATGTGTTTCTGTCCTTCCTGTTCGAAATCGTGGTAGAATTCATGTTTCTATTCTGTATCCTACTACTATGCTAGTCCACATGATTAGTTTCATCTCTGTTATAGCCATCATGATTTATTTTGTGCTTATTCGGATTAAATCTCGTAGTAACTTGCTCATATATTCAAGCTGGCATAGCGTCCCTACAGCCACTCCCGTTTCATGGGCGGCTGGTCGATGCCTCCAAGGGCCCTTAAATCGGCTGCTATGAGTGCCGATGCCGTTTGTGGCTCGCCGGCGGACATGGTGCATCACCTCACGGATCGTGCAGCGGTCACCGCTGGCCCTTAGCGAAGAACATCATGTGCGAGGCGTGCTACCCGTTCACCATGCGGAGTCAATGGAGGATCACCGCCGCTTTGCTAGTCTCGGAGGTGGGCGGTAGCGTCTTCCTCTTGATCGTGGAGCACAGGGGAGGCCGTGCAGGCGCCGCCCGTCTCTGTAATGTCGTCGGGGTGGCGCCCTTGGTTGACAACGACCACGAGGCCGATGTGCGGGTGCGTGGTGGTGTTCTGCCCCTCCGTGTCGCAGGCGGCAACACCGGCCTCATCGAGCGGACTTGGACTCACGGGGGCTGGGACTATCCGCCAATGTGGACTTGGAATACCCATGGCATCCTTTACCCGCCCGACCGCGGTGCAGGGGACTCAAGGAGGTTCACTGGACATCGCATTATCAAGTTAATTGTTGATCATTAGTCTTTGCTTAATGTAATCCGCCGTCTAAGCATGTGGAGACTTCCATGCAGGATCTTGCTCTATTAGAGTATCGTGCATGAATAAAATTGTATCCGTTTATGGTTTATTCTAGAATCTTCCATGTATGAATTTTTAATACAGTACTGGTGAAAGACTTACGATGAACCATTTCTTACATCTCCTCTGCCCGCTTGCAAGTCATCCTAATTTAATCCCTCCGTCTAGGTGTATAAGGGCATGGTTAATATTACTTAATAGTATAGCCAACTGTTGAGTATAAGAAAGTGCCATGTCATCTGTAGCCAACATGTATAACAATCGATACTCAAAAACTAATTCTTAAAGATCATTTCTTGCAAAGCACAATAAGTGTTATTTTTCACAAGTTCTGGATGCAGGTTGAACAGTTGAACGCTTTTTTTTTGCAAAAGATACCTTTTTATCTATTTCACCTGGATGTTTGCGAGCTCTAGAGATGAAATAATATCTGAAGAAACCTATCGATACCCGTTACACATGGGATGACCCCACATCCTTTGTCAAAATAAACAACTCCCGATCAATGCATTTCACTCTTGATTGCAGCATACGGACACCTACTACTATAGATTAAATGCGACCAAAAATTGAACTAACATTATATATAGTACGATAAATGCTGATGCATGTCACCTAAAATTATATCATTCAAAACTATGTTCAAATCTGAATCCAATGATATAGTTTTTGTTGACATGCACTAACATTGTCGATTAAATCTCGATCAAATTCAATGGGGACTAATAAACCACGACCGATGTAGTACATGTGTAGAAGCGGCGCTGCCAGAGTCTCACCTCTCACCCCGCTCGTGGCCTTGTGATAAAAGCCGTCATATCACAAAACCCAACCACTCCCGGTAATAAGTGGCTGGTAAAATAAGCGGACAAGCAACCATCACAACCCTCCATCTTTTTGCATTTCATCTCTCTGCATTTACTTTCTCGGTTCATCTACTTTTCGACCCCTAGCTACTACTCCTAGGGCCAGTTCTTTTGGCGGCTTCCCCAGCTTTTCCCACAAGACTAGTCAAGTGGAGAGTAACAATAAGGCAGCTCACTCATTTATTTGGGCTTCTAAACTACTACTCCGTCCTGGTTTATTCCTCACCATTGTAATTTGTGCTAAATTTTGACCAAATATTTAACTGGTTTATTCCTCACCATTGTAATCCATCCGTCTTACGAAAACCAAATAATCCCAAAACACTTAGGCGCGGTGCATTAACTTCTACCTCATTTCTTGTTTCTTGACATATCAACCAATAAGAGATAAAGAGTGTGCATGCTTTTAATGACTTGAGATATCAAACACGACATGCAGTGGTTAGTTCATTGCATGCAATACTATTAATTAGCAAATAAACATTAACGTTTCTCGTTTTCTCCTCCTCCTTGGTCATGGTGCACAGCCTAAGATGACTTACTCACCTAGACGGATGGAGTAGTGCATGTTGTTGGGGAACGTAGTAATTTCAAAAAATTTCCTACGCACACGCAAGACCATGGTGATGGCATAGCAGCGAGGGAGAGTGTCGTCCACGTACCCTCGTGGACCCGGCGGAAGCATTATAACGCGGTTGATGTAGTAAATGCGTCTTCACGATCCGACCGATCCAAGCACCGAGCGTCACGGCACCTCCGAGTTACGCACCGTTCAGCTCGATGGCGATCCCGGACTCGATCCGGCAAAGTGTCGGGGATGAGTTCCGTCAACCTGACGGCGTGGTAGCGATGATGATGCTCCACCGGCGCGGGGCTTCGCCTAAGCTCATGACGATATGACTTCTCGGCGCGAGGGCTTCGCTAAGCTCATGACGATATGACGAAGTGGAATATGGTGGAAGGGCACCGCACGGCTAAGGCGATCCGTAGATCAACTTGTGTGTTCTAGGGTGCCCCTGCCCGTATATAAAGGAGCCAAGGGGAGGGCTGGCCGGCCAGAGGAGGCGCCGAGGAGTCCTACTCCCTCGGGAGTGGATTCCCCTCAATCTAGTTGGAATAGGATTCAGGAGGGAAAGAGAGAGAGAGGGCGCCCACCTTTCCTAGTCCTAGTAGGACTAGGGGAAGAGGCCTTGCGACCACCTAGGGCTGGCCCTTTCTCCTTTCCACCAAGGCCCACTATAGCCCATATAGTTCCGGGGGTTCGGTAACCTCCGGTACTCGGTAAATTCGATTTCACTCGGAACATTTCGATGTCAAATGTAGGTTTCAATATATCAATCTTTATGTCTCGACCATTTGAGACTCCTCGTCATGTCCGTGATCACATCAGGGACTCGAACTACCTTGGTACATCAATACTTATAAACTCATAATGAGCTGTCATCGAAGCGTTAAGCGTCACGGACCCTACGGGTTCGAGAACTATGTAGACATGACCTAGAACCATTCTCGGTCAATAACCAATAGCGGAACCTGGATGCCCATATTGGTTCCTACATATTCTGAAGATCTTTATCGGTCAAACCGCATAACGATATCGTTGTTCCTTTTGTCATTGGTATGTTACTTACCGAGATTCGATCGTCGGTATCAATACCTAGTTCAATCTAGTTGCAGTAAATCTCTTTACTCGTTCCGTAATACATCATCTCACAACTAACTCATTAGTTGCAATGCTTACAAAGGCTTATGTGATGTGTATTACGAGAAAGCCGAAGATACCTCTCAGACAATCGGAGTGACAAAACCTAATCTCGATTCATGCCAACTCAACATATACTTTTGGAGACACTGTGAAGTACCTTTATAATCACCCATTTCGTTGTGACGTTTGGTAGCACACAAAGTGTTCCTCCGATAAGCAGGAGTTGCATAATCTCATAGTTGCAGGAACTTTGTATAAGTCATGAAGAAAGCATAAGCAACATACTAAGCGATCAAGTGCTAAGCTAACGAAATGGGTCATGTCAATCACATCATTCTCCTAATGATGTGATCCCATTAATCAAATGACAACACATGTCTATGGTTAGGAAACATAACCATCTTGATTAATGAGCTAGTCTAGTAGAGGCATACTAGTGACTATCTGTTTGTCTATGTATTCACACATGTATTATGTTTCCGGTTAATACAATTCTAGCATGAATAATAAACATTTATCATGATATAAGGAAATAAATAATAACTTTATTATTGCCTCTAGGGCATATTTCCTTGAGTCTCCACTTGCACTAGAGTCAATAATCTAGATTACGAGTAATGATTCTAACACCCATGGAGTCTTGGTGTTGATCATGTTTTGCTCGTGGAAGAGGCTTAGTCAGCGGGTGCAACATTCAGATCCGTATGTATTTTACAAATCTCTATGTCTCCCACTTGGACTTGGTCCCGAATGGAATTGAGCGTCTCTTGATATGCTTGGTCCTCTTGTGAAATCTGGATTCCTTTGCCAAGGCAATTGCACGATATTGTCCGAGAAGATCTTCATTGGTCCCGATGCACTAGGTATGACACCTAGATCGGAAATGAACTCTTTCATCCAGACTCCTTCATTTGCTGCCTCCAAAGCAGCTATGTACTCCGCTTCACATGTAGATCCGCCACGGCCTTTGTTTAGAACTGCACCAGCTGGCGGCTCCACCGTTTAATAAAATCGTATCCGGTTTGCGATTTAGAATCGTCCGGATCGGTGTCAAAACTTACATCGGCGTAACCATTTACGACTAGCTCTTTGTCACCTCCATATCTGAAACATATCCTTAGTCCTTTTCGGTATTTCGGGATGTTCTTGACCGCTGTCGATGATCCACTCTGGATTACTTTGGTACCTACCTGCCAAGCTTACAGCTAAGCATCGTCGGTCAGGTACACGACATTGCATACATGATAGAGCCTATGGCTGAAGCATAGGAACATCTTTCATTTTCTCTCTATCTTCTGCTGTGGTGGGGCATTGAGTCGACTCAATCTTACACCTTATGTCAGGTAAAAAACCTTTCTTTGCTGATCCATTTTGAACTTCTTCAAAACTTTATCAAGGTATGTGCTTTGTGAAAGTCAATTAAGCGTCTTGATCTATCTCTATAGATCTTGATGCCCAATATATAACAACTTCACGAGGTCTTTCATTGAAAAACTTTTATTCAAGTATCCTTTTATGCTATCCGGAAATTCTATATCATTTCCAATCAACAATATATAGTCCACATATAATATCGAAATGCTCTGAGCTCCACTCACTTTCTTGTAAATCTGAGGCTTCTCCAAAAGTGCATATAAAACCATATCTTTGATCACACTATCAAGCGTTTATTCTAACTCGAGGCTTGCAGGACCATAAATTGATCGTTGGAGCTTGCACACTTTGTTAGCACCCTTTGGATCAACAAAACCTTCTGGTTGCATCATATACAACTCTTCTTCTAGAAATCCATTCAAGAATGCAGTTTTACATCCATTTGCCAAATTTCATAATCATAAAATCGGCAATTGCTAACATGATTCAGACAGACTTAAGCATCGCTACATGTGAAAGTCTCATCGTAGTCAACCCCTTGAACTTGTCACAAACCTTTTGCAACAAGTCGAGCTTTGTGAACAGTTACATTACCATCGGCGTCAGTCTTCTTCTTAAAGATCCATTTATTCTCAATAGCTTGCCGATCATCGGGCAAGTCTACCAAAATCCATACTTTGTTCTCATACATGGATCCCATCTCAGATTTCATGGCTTCAAGCCATTTTGTGGAATCTGGGCTCACCATCGCTTCTTCATAGTTCGTGGGTTCACCATGATCTAGTAGCATGACTTCGAATAGGATTACCGTACCACTGCAGTGCGGTTTTATTCTGGTTGATCTCTGAAGTTGGTGACAACTTGATCTGAAGTTTCATGATCATTATCATTATCTTCCTCGCTAATTGGTGTAGTTATTACGAAACTGATTTACGTGATGAACTACTTTCAATAAGGGAGTTGGTACTATTACCTCATCAAGTTCCACTTTCCTCCCCTCACTTCTTTCGAGAGAAACTCCTTCTCTAGAAAGGATCCATTCTTAACAGCGAATGTCTTGCCTTGGATCTGTGATAGAAGGTATACCCAATTGTCTCCTTTGGGTATCCTATGAAGACACATTTTTCGATTTGGGTTCAAGCTTATCAGGTTGAAGTTTTTCACATAAGCGCCATGCAACCCCAAACTTTCGAAGCGACAACTTTGGTTTCTTGCTAAACCATAGTTCATAAAGGCGTCGTCTCAGCAGTTTTGGCGGTGTCCTATTTAGCGTGAATCGGCCGTCTCTAAAGCATAACCCCAAAGCGATAGCGGTAAATCGAAATAGACATCATAGATCGCACCATATCTAGTAAAATACGATTCTGACGTTCGGACACACCATTCTGCTGTGGTGTTCGGTGGCGTGAGTTCGAAACTATTCGCATTGCTTCAAATGTAGACCAAACTCGTAACTCAAATATTCTCCTCCACGATCAGATCGTAGAAACTTTATTTTCTTGTTACGATGATTTTCAACTTCACTCTGAAATTCTTTGAACTTTTCAAATGTTTCAGATTTATGCTTCATCAAGTAGATATACCGTATCTGCTTAAATCATCTGTGAAGGTGAGAAAATAACGATATCCGCCACGAGCTTCAACATTCATCGGACCACATACATCTGTATGTATGATTTCCAATAAATCATTGCTCTCTCCATACAACGGAGAAGCGGTGTTTTAGTCATCTTGCCCATGAGGCACGGTTACATAAGTACCAAGTGATTCATAATCAAGTGATTCCAAAAGTCCATCTGTATGGAGTTGTTTCATCGTTTTACACCGATATGACCTAAGCGGCGATTGCCACAAATAAGTTGCACTATCATTATCAACTCTGCATCTTTTGGCTTTGACATTATGAATATGTGTATCACTCTTGTCGAGATTCAACAAGAATAGACCATTCTTCAAGGGGCATGACCATAAAAGATATTACTCATATAAATAGAACAACCATTATTCTCTGATTTAAATGAATAACCGTCTCGCATCAAACAAGATCCAGATATAATGTTCATGCTCAACGCTGGCACCAAATAACAATTATTTAGGTCTAAAACTAATCCGAAGGTAGATGTAGAGGTAGCGTGCCGACCGCGATCACATTGACTTTGGAACCGTTTCCCAGCGCATCGTCACCTCGTCCTTTGCGATTGCTCGCCTATTAGTAGTCCTGTTTGAGTTGCAAATATTAGCAGAACCAGTATCAAATACCAGTGCTACTACGAGCTCTAGTAAGGTACACATCAATAACATGTATATCACATATACCTTTGTTCACCTTGCCATCCTTCTTATCCGCCAAATACTTGGGGCAGTTCCGCTTCGGTGTCGATCGCTTGCGGTAAAACACTCGATTTAGAGCTTAGGTCAGACTTGGGTTTCTTCTCTTGATCAGCAACTTTCTTGCTGTTCTTTTTGAAGTTTCCTTCTTCTTCCCTTTGCTCTTTTCTTGAAACTAGTGGTCTTGTTGACCATCAACACTTGATGCTCTTTCTTGATTTCTACCTCCATGGCTTTTAGCATTGCGAAGAGCTCGAGGAATTGTCTTAGTCATCCCTTGCATATTATAGTTCATCACGAAGCTCTTGTAGCTTGGTGGCGATGATTGGAGAATTACATCAATGACACTATCATCCGGAAGATTAACTCCCGGCTGAATTAAGTGATTATTATACCCGGACATTTTGAGTATGTGCTCATTGGCGAACTATTCTCCTCCATCTTGCAGCTATAGAACTTATTGGAACTTCATATCTCTCAATCGGGCATTTGCTTGAAATATTAACTTCAACTCTGGAACATCTCATATGCTCCATAGCGTTCAAAACGTCGTTGAAGACCAGTTCTAAGCCGTAAAGCATGGCACACTGAACTATAGAGTAGTCATCGCTTTGCTCTGCGAGGCGTTCACAACTTGGCGTTGCTCCTCTGCGAACTGGCACCCGGCGGTGCTTCGGGGCGTAATTCTTACATGCAGCAATGAGGATAATCCTCAAATTCACGGACCCGATCCGTGTAATTACTACCATCATCTTTCAATTTTGCTTTCTCAAGGCGCATTAAAATTCAACGGAACAACGGCACGAGCCATCTATCTACGATAAACATAGACAAGCAAAAATACTATCGGTACTAAGTTCATGATAAATTTAAGTTTAATTAATCATATTAAAACCTCCCACTTAGGCAGACATCTCTCTAGTCATCTAAGTGATTCGTGATCAAATCAACTAAACCATGTCCGATCATCACGTGAGATGGAGTAGTTTCAATGGTGAACATCACTATGTTGATCATATCTACTATATGATTCACGCTCGACCTTTCGGTCTCCGTGTTCGAGGCCATATCTGCATATGCTAGGCTCGTCAAGTTTAACTGAGTATTCTGCGTGTGCAAAACTGGCTTGCACCCGTTGTAGATGAGCGTAGAACTTATCACACCCGATCATCACGTGGTGTGCAGGTACTCTGAACTTTTAGCAGCGGTGCATACTCGGGAGAACACTTCTTGATAATTTTAGTGAGAGATCATCTTATAATGCTACCGTCAATCAAAGCAAGATAAGATGCATAAAGGATAAACATCACATGCAATCAATATAAGTGATATGATATGGTCATCATCATCTTGTGCTTGTGATCTCCATCTCGAAGCACCGTCATGATCACCATCGTCACCGTAGCGACACCTTGATCTCCATCGTAGCATCGTTGTCGTCTACGCCAACTATTGCTTCTCGACTATCGCTCTTGCTTAGTGATAAAGTAAAGCAATTACATAGCTTTGCATTTCATACAATAAGCGACAACCATATGGCTCCTGCCGATTGCGATAACTTCGGTTACAAAACATGATCATCTCATACAATAAAATATAGCATCACGTCTTGACCACATCACATCACAACATGCCTGCAAAAACAAGTTAGGCGTCCTCTACTTTGTTGTTGCAAGTTTTACGTGGCTGCTACGGGCTGAGCAAGAACCGTTCTTACCTCGCATCAAAACCACAGCGATAGTTTGTCAAGTTGGTGATGTTTTAAACCGCATGAGGACGGGCGTATACCCTCAGTTCAACTAAAGTGAGAGAGCAGACACCGCCCGGTCACCTTTAAGCAACTAGTGCTCGAGCGGTGAAACCAGGTCTCGCGTAAGCGTCTGGCGTAATGTCGGTCCGGGCGCTTCATCTCACAATACCGCTGAACCAAAGTATGACATCTTTGGTAAGCGGTATGACTTATATCGCCCACAACTCACTTGTGTTCTACTCGTGCATATGACATCAGCGCATAAAACCAGGCTCGATACCCTTTGTTGGGAGCGTAGTAATTTCAAAAATTTCCTACGCACCGCCAAGACCATGGTGATGGCATAGCGAGAGAGGAGAATGTCCGTCACGTACCCTCGTGAACCCGGCGGGCGTTATAACAACGCGGTTGATGTGGTAAATGCGTCTTCACGATCCGACCGATCCAAGCACCGAGCGTCGGCACCTCCGAGTTACGCACTGCGTTCAGCTCGATGGCGATCCCGGACTCCGATCCGGCAAAGTGTCGAGGATGAGTTCCGTCGACCTGACGGCGTGGTAGCGATGATGATGCTCCACCGATGCAGGGCTTCGCCTAAGCTCTGTGACGATATGACTTCTCCGGCGCGGGGCCGCTAAGCTCATGACGATATGACGAAGTGGAATATGGTGGAAGGGCACCGCACACGGCTAAGGAGCGATCCGTAGATCAACTTGTGTGTTCTAGGGTGCCCCCTGCCCCGTATATAAAGGAGCCAAGGGGAGGGCGGCCGGCCAGAGGGAGGCGCCGAGGAGTCCTACTCCCTCGGGAGTAGGATTCCCCTCAATCTAGTTGGAATAGGATTCACGGAGGGAAAAGAGAGAGGGCGGCCCACCTTTCCTAGTCCTAGTAGGACTAGGGGAAGAGGGCAGCGACCACCTAGGGCTGGCCCTTTCTCCTTTCCACCAAGGCCCTATAGCCCATATAGTTCCGGGGGTTCGGTAACCTCCGGTACTCGATAAATTCGATTTCACTCGGAACATTTCCGATGTCAAATGTAGGCTTCAATATATCAATCTTTATGTCTCGACCATTTCGAGACTCCTCGTCATGTCCGTGATCACATCGGGACTCGAACTACCTTGGTACATCAATACTTATAAACTCATAATGAGCTGTCATCGAAGCGTTAAGCGTCACGGACCCTACGGGTTCGAGAACTATGTAGACATGACCTAGAACCATTCTCGGTCAATAACCAATAGCGGAACCTGGATGCCCATATTGGTTCCTACATATTCTCGAAGATCTTTATCGGTCAAACCGCATAACGATATCGTTGTTCCTTTTGTCATTGGTATGTTACTTACGAGATTCGATCGTCGGTATCAATACCTAGTTCAATCTCGTTACGGTAGAATCTCTTTACTCGTTCCGTAATACATCATCTCACAACTAACTCATTAGTTGCAATGCTTGCAAGGCTTATGTGATGTGTATTACCGAGAAGGCCAGAGATACCTCTCAGGCAATCGGAGTGACAAAACCTAATCTCGATTCATGCCAACTCAACATATACTTTTGGAGACACTGTAAAGTACCTTTATAATCACCCATTTACGTTGTGACGTTTGGTAGCACACAAAGTGTTCCTCCGATAGCAGGAGTTGCATAATCTCATAGTTGCGAGGAACTTTGTATAAGTCATGAAGAAAGCATAAGCAACATACTAAGCGATCAAGTGCTAAGCTAACGAAATGGGTCATGTCAATCACATCATTCTCCTAATGATGTGATCCCATTAATCAAATGACAACACATGTCTATGGTTAGGAAACATAACCATCTTGATTAATGAGCTAGTCTAGTAGAGGCATACTAGTGACTATCTGTTTGTCTATGTATTCACACATGTATTATGTTTCGGTTAATACAATTCTAGCATGAATAATAAACATTTATCATGATATAAGGAAATAAATAATAACTTTATTATTGCCTCTAGGGCATATTTCCTTCACATGTGACATGCACTAACATTTCATTAGTTAAATTTATGATCAAAATTTGACCACAGATTACAATGGGGACCAATAAACCAGGGCCGGAGGTAGTAGTTATGGTTTTACTAATCTAGAAGCCTAAAAGAGGCGGCCCTGGTACTCCTACTAGTAGTATTACTCAAGTTGGAATTCAATTACGCATACAACTTGTTAGGCAAAAATTCGATCTGAGGGTGTAGGAAGCGGTTTTGGGAATTTGCATGCCTTTCCAACTAGTGAGATACTCCGTTACAAAATCTGACGGAGAAATAACCACAAGAAGGAAGCTAAAGTAAACAATCAAGCGAGCATTTTTGCATTTGTTTTGCATTGAATCGTTTCACAAGCTTGACTAGTGCTGTTTTCTACTTCTACAAAAACCGCATCGTAATGTTAAGCGTGCATTTGCGTACATAAATAATAGTAGTACTCCCTCCGTCTAGGTGTATAAGTCTTCCCTCCTTCTTGGTCATGGTGCACAACCAAAGATGACTTATTGACACTGGGCCGGGGAATAACTACTGATCTGCAAGCATATATCGAGAGAGCGTGTAGTGCGATAGTATATAGTAAAGTTTGTGCTATATGCGTACTTGCAAAATCGTCTGAATACACAATGTTTCCAAATTTTCCCTTTTACATACTTAATTAAGGATGCTAAAATTCCTGAATGTTAAGGGATTTATCATTTGCGTCCCAAAACTAATGAGATCCTTACGAAACAAAATTATACTCCTCCTAAAAGCCACGGCGCTTTCTTGAGGCGCTGCGGCCAGCGCCAAGTGCCACAGTGCGGCCGTTTCCCAGCAGCGCCGACACAACACCTCTTCCTCAGCCTCACAACTCATGAGGTGCTGATTGGCGGCTTCTTGCGTGGCGGCATAATCTCACGGTGTGGTGATCCGGCGCCAACAGGTACTCCTCCTTGTTGAGCGTGCACCGGTCCGCGTCCGCCAAGCGTAGATGAGGCGCTTGGGCCCAGCTGCACTCGAGGCGTCGGCGCAGGCGTCCTCCGCCATCCTCCACGGCCCTCGCCACGAATATACGCCAAAGAGCCAATTGCGACTCTGTCGGGAACGCGCATAGGCCTCCCGGGCAGCTTGTTCCATGATCGCTTCTCTTCCTCGGCCTTCTTCTCCGCCTCTATTTTGGCGCGCTCTGCTGGAAGCAAAGCCTCCCACAAGGCAACATCCATTTCTTTACAAAGCTCCTCAAGGCTGGGGGGGCTCGGTGGCGCGGCGTTCTCCTCGTGCGAGGAGGCCCGGCGTCCTCGGCACGCATCTTTGGCGAATTAGGAAGCATCGCGCGTTCACCTCGGGCGTCATGGCGAGGCGATGCGCCAGCGTCCTCCTCGACTAGTGGCGGCGAGAGCGAAGGCGGCGGACAGCGTCGCGTCCGGCGAGGCGGAACACCGGCGCGTCCTCCTCGACTAGTGGCGGCGAGCAGGCAGCTGACAGCGTCGCATAGTGGCGAGGCGGAACAAGCGCATCCTCCTCGACTAGTGGCGGCGAGCGGAGCAACGACAGCGTGACCGTCTGCGCGGTGCAGCGAGGGCTCCTAGGGCTTGGGAGGCGATGCCATGGTGGTTGGCGTGAGAGGGAGGGTAGGAGATAGCGATGAGCGTGAGCGTGAGGGGAGGATAGCGATGTCGTGGGAGGCATAGTGTTTATAGTGAGCAATGGCACACCTACATAAGATATGGTGGCTGCAGCGGCTTAGCTGCAGGTCGGTTGCGTCAGCGACATGTGGGCGGAGACCTGTTGGGCCCATATGTCGATGACCATCTACCTGATTAAGTAACAGCTATGTGGGCATATTTGTTGGAGTAAATTACAGGGAGGCGAAGGGGTGGAAATATTGCTGGTCTGTGGTTAGACGGCGTGGGGAGGAGAGTCATGCATGCAGATTTTTTCACAGGGGTGGAGTGGTGGGACCGCCCGGAGGAGAAGGAGAGTTTGGCGGGCATATTGTTTCCACATGGAGAGGAAAAAGATTTGGAGGCGAGCGGGCTTCCTGCAGGTATGGGGAAGCGGTGCATAATAAGTCATCTTGCATGCGGGCTAGGTATAGTCTCAAGTCATTAAAACATACCGCCCACACATGTTCATATTTCAAGGTGCACTAAATTATTGCATGCGATGATTAAGGCTAGCCATAATGGTGGTATCTTAGCTGGTATCATGCACAGGGAATAGCAAACATGCTGATGTGGCAAAGAATTAAAGAAGAGATGGGGTTAGAGTAACTAGTGTTCATGCATGCATTGGTAAACACATTTTTTGTGAAACGACAACACTAGTTGAGTTCTTTTGCAGACTTCAAAAACTATTCCACCGCCTCTACTATCTTGCTAAGAGTAGGTGAAAATTTTGAATCGAGCCCTTTAAACTAGAAGGGAGGTAGTGGTACTCTAATAGCTAACCTTGTTGTGATGACAAGATAGGACATGCACGCCTTTTGGGACGGAGGAACTAGATGCATTGTGCATTTAAGTTTTGTGCGAAGTCAATGTACCTCTACTTTCACGGACTTATAGAAAAATGTGTCAACATTCACAATGTCAAATCAATATTTTTACACACATTATAAAGCGTAGTTCTTATACTCATTATAATCAGTATTGTAGATATTGATATTTTAGTATAAATTTGGTCGTGGGATTTCATTGATGCTGTCAAGCGTGGAGAAGCGAGCTTAGGGCTTGCATTGCGGTCTCTACATAGGTATTTCTCTTCATAATCCTGTAATTTTAGAGGCTGATTGCGCTTTTGTGGTAGCGTCTCTTGCATCGGGGACTATAGCAGGTCTGCTATCGTGACACGAAGATGAAAGCGTTGAGCATCTCGAAGTTGATCAACAATCTTCAATTGTCAAAGATTAGCCGTTTGGCCAATAAGGTGCACACTTAATCGCTAAGTATAGCTTTGACAATAGATTAGATGGTATTCTTGTAAATAACGTACCGCATACTGTGTGGTGAATATTATGTCGAATGAGTGTCTTGGTGTGGCTGGTTAATTAATATAAGGTGGTGTTAAAAAGTATAAATTTGGTCAAACACTTTGCAAATGGTTGGTGGGAGTAAAAAGGACGAGAGGGAGTATCATGCATCTTGAGTAGGCAAAAAATTGCTTGTCTAAAAAGGCAAAAATTGCGCATTTATAGCGGTCGAAGTCTCAAAGGCGCGACCGCGAGAGGAGAAGCGAAGGTGCGTGGGGCGTGGCGTTTGGCGGAATTAAGTGAAGTTACATCACGCACCGGCATGGCGTGCAAACAGGCGAAGCTATGCCGCCGAGCCCTCGATATGGGTCTAGTAGACATGACGACTTGTGGGTCTGCATAGTTCTCGAGAACTCTTGAGGGCTTGCAGCCGTTTATCCACCGGGCAAGCCAGCAACCCCACCATTCGCCGCCCTACTCGTCCCCATCTTCTACCTTACAACATTCCTCCCGATCGTCCGTCCTTTCACATTAGTTCGCTCCCAGTTTTTTGCGGGGTACAACAGTTCAACTTCTCTAACCCTCCTCCAAAATCCATGGCCTCTCAAATCTCCATGGTCACCGCCGAGTACCAGAGTTAGATCCATCACGGCGATCAGTTCATAAATCATCTACACCGTGGATCCGAGGCGGTGAAAGCATGGCTTGCTCGCTTCCTACACATGTTCAGCAGTTCAGCGGATGAGTGGGTGTTGGGCTAGATGTTGAGTACACCATAGTCTTGGGGCGAGAGAAGGATCTAAGGGCGAAGAGAGGAAGAAGCCGCCGTGATCGAGGTTTGCGTACATAACGTTTGTTTGGTCTACCACATATGCCATGCGAAGCGTTGAGTGCCGAGTTTTAGGAACTTCCTCAAGGACAAAAGAGTGAAATTTATTCTTGTAGGCTTTAATAGCAGCGGGGATGTCTGCGTCGGATAGGTCTCGTTGTAGGCCAGCCCTTGATCTCGGAAGGAAGCCTGGTGTCCTCCTCTCAACCTTCAATGCTGACCACGGCAGCATCCATGATTGATCCTTCGTGCGCTAAGCGAAGAAACCTCATCACGAGTTTCATCATGCATGCGAGTCGAAGACATTAGATGAAGATCACATCACATGCGCAGCAATGGATGCCTACCTTTGTTTAAATATCTACAAGGGTTGGATGAAGAAGTAGAGCCGGTGTCGGTTCAAGCAAAAGCGTCGGAAGAGGAAGAGGAAGAGGGGCGAGGGCGAAGTCGAGGACATGGACTCGGACTCGAGTAGGTGGCGATGGCGTCGCTCATGCTGGTTCTCTGCGGTGTCAAGCGGACTAGTTGCTTAGTTTATTTTCAAGGGTGTGTTGTCTTTGAGGCCCAGCAGAACTATGTTTATGTTCTTTCTCGTTATTTGAACTCTTTAGTACATATAGTAGTACTAGTACTATGTATTACTCTTGTTCTTCTTGCAGTTGGTACTCTGCTCGTATCTTTATGTTCCTCTTGTACTTAATCGTTAGTACTAGTAGTATAATTTGGGTCGATCGATTTGTGAAAAAGTTCGGCGGAGTGAAGGAAGAAGGCGGCGAAGAGGTGGAAGAAGCCCTTCTAGCCATCCATGTTGCATCAAGCGGCTCACATGGTCGGTGACCCAAAGTGCTCCTTGATTGCGGGATCACGTGTAATTCAAGGTCTCGAAGGTAGATTCGCGTCCGCACCGGTTTGCGGGCTCGGCAGCGTGTGTGACCGGCTTCGCCGCGGCAGCCACCATCGCGCCTCCTGCTGCGAGCGGCGGAGCGACAATGACCGCTAGTTCCTCCGCCGGCGTCTTTGAACGCAGCTCGTCCTCCTCTTCGTGCGCTGCGTGCATAGGCGCAGCTCCACCACTTCTTTCGCGTGCTTAGCAGCGGCGGTATCCCAAGGAAGGGCTGCAGATGGCGTGGCGGGCGAGCCTTGACTTCATGGCACGGGATGGCGGCGACACGGCGGTGATAGGCGAGAAATTGTTGGCTGGGAAGTAGGCGCCAACATGCGCAGCGGCGGCGGCATATTGATGAGTCTTGGCGTGTGGGAGCTTACTTTAGTTTTATATATAAGGTTGGTCAAACTTAAAAAAAACCGTACTAGTACCGTAAACATTAGACTTAGGCATCGCTTTTATTAGTTAGTACCACAGCTCGATCACGGAATCCTGTGCAAACCGTGAACCGCTGACGTGTGATCGATCGAGCAGTGCATCACCGTGTCACGCTCGAAGGACATCCACGAACCTTTTGTGTGTGTGAAAACAATCCTCGAATATTACTCAACTTTTTCTGTGAAAGTTATTGGCTGCAATATTTCCATATATTTGAATTTAGCTCCAGTTCATGTTTATTTGGATTTGGGCGTTTTAGGTGCGCCCTAGTTTTTTAATACTGATTTTGTGTGTGTGTGAGAGAGAGCGTGTGTATGTGTCCATATGTGTGTTGTGGTGGAAGGGCAATGTGGAGGCGGTGTGCATGTGATACAGGCATAGAGAGGTGTGAATGTGCAAATGATCATGCATGAGTGAGACATAGACAGATGCCGTCGTTGTGTATACATGAGAGAGCAGTCTTCTAGTTTACTTGTGTGTGTGTGTGAGAGAGAGAGAGAGAGAGAGGGAGAGAGAGACACGAGAGGGAGCATCTATAAGACAACAACCATCTCTCTCGATTAGTCCGTCCCTCATGCAGATGCATGCAACAAATGCATCAGCAGCACATTTGACACCCTCACCCAGCCCCTGCCCACCTCAAGGCCGCACAATATCTTCGTGAATACTCCATTTCTCTCCTTAGGTTTGTTTTCTCTCAGTATCCGACACACACACACACACACACACACAGACACACACACACAGACACGCGCAACACAACACACACACACACACTCCCCCGAGCACACAATTCAGCCCCATCCAAGGTTATACGGCGACCACTCTCGCTTGTGCTTCTTTGCACCCCAACATGCACAACACCTCAATCTTCAAAGAGGGCATCGAGCAGATCGAAGGCAGCGACCACACACAGCTAGAGAATCGGGGGTCATTTGGAAGCAGGGTGATGTGTGGCGGTGGTGACTCCTCCCCACCCTCTCTCTCTTGCACAAATTACCAATCCCTCTCTCCCCTTTCAAAGTGCCAATCCCTCAACCCACGAGATCCTTCCCCTCTCGTCCATGTTTTCAGCTCTCTCATCAAACATGTTGTCTCTTCTCCTTCCCGTATCTGAATCGAGATGCTACGCATCTCATGTATAATACATGTATCCATCTTTATCACAGACCTAACTTCTCTGATGAAGCGTCGGAGGAGGACATCACGAGGAGTGGGATGGCGAGGAGTAGTTGAATTATCTTTTTTATCTATCTATCTTTGAGAACTATCCTCTACCCTCTAGTATCTACTTCTCAATCTCAGCATTATGGCAGCTTTCTTAAAAGCGCCCGTAGCGTTGCTATTACATTGGAGATGCTCTAACATGGCGGGCGAGTGCTTTAATGTTGCCCACAAGATGCAGTATTAATAGTAGTATATTTTTCTTGCCATGTTGAGATTTTAAAACCACAGTGCGAACATGCGAGGAGCAATGAAGACCATACAGGATATTGGGACATCTTCAAGGGCGTGGCAAGTTAAGAGGAGCTGCACGAACCTGTAAAAGCGAGCTTTGGTAAGTAACACCCTTTCAATTACTTTCGTGTAGCCTCGTGTTCTTGATGTGTATATGTTGTAGTTTACATTTTCTCTTAAGCATGGTGTTCTTGATGTGTAATAAGAAGAGTCTTAATCGTCCTAATGCTTTCGTTTTTAGCTTGATGTAGGAAGTGGGTGTTCTCACCTTGTAGTCTGTTTTGTTATTTTTCCTTTTGAGTTCACTTCTCCGAGTTACATTTATCTGGCTACTAAATGGATCTAGGTTGCTCGAGTATTGATCTAAAAAGAAGTAACTTCATGTCGGGGATGCAGTTCTGCGAGGAGGAAGTATGGTCAACCTCGAGATCATGTTTCCAAAATGAGGCTGGATTACACACAAGGTGCCGTTCCTAATGATCTTTGGATTAGACACAAGGTGCAAATTCCAGATGATCTTGGATTACACACAAGCCAGGTGGAGTCGTCAGCTGTTCGTGTCCTCGTGGCATTAGTAAAGGCTGAAAAGCGTGCAGCAGCCCTTGAGAATGTAGCTGAGTTCTGAAGAAGCGAAAAGAGCAATCAGATGCTCTCTTCACCCAAGCCAAGAAGAGATGGAAGAAGCGAAATAAGCTAGCGAGGAAGCAGGGCTAAGCGTCTCCTGCTATCTAAAACTGTTGTCGATACAAAATTTCCTTCATAATAGCTAGGTTCAAATGTTTATCCGATCAGCATACTGTTGTGATGTCCGTGCATCTCTGATGTGGCACAAAATGTTTTTGGTCATGTAATAAAGCAATTACTTTCCAAACAATAACAGATGAAGCATTGGACATGGTATAGTTCACGCGCAAGCCCGACATTCCAAGTTCAACTTCCACATCAAACTCATGTTCACAGATATCTGCACATTCATACATAATGTCCACAACCATGATTCACTTCAAAGCCAAAAAAAATGTGAGGAGAGTTATAAATAAAGAAAATCCTCTACTAGTTCCTGCTACCAGTGCGAGCACAACAAGTCAAGACCATGCATAAATTAATTATATTTTAGTCATTTTTGTGTTCTAAAATGCCTGCCGGCTCGGGGAAGGGCGTGTTGCCGGCACTGTGATTCAATGAAGCGGTAGGCGGTCTTAAGCTGGTTGCCTTGGCGAGGCGTGCTCGGCCGGAACTGCGGCGAGTGCGGACCCTCTTAGTCGGGCTATTTGGTTCAATGCCTAGCTATGAAGTGTCGTGTCCGTGTCGAGCAATCACTCCCTCCAGTCCTTTTTTGTTTGGGTATAACAAAATCTCGTTTTCCATTCACATTTTACAAGTAAAATCCGTGGACAAACTTTGAACCATATTACGATGGGGACTAGTAAACCAGAATGGAGGTAGTAGTTTTTTAATCAAAGAAGGTTTCCCTTCCGATTTTCATCTTGAAAACCAGTATCTAAACCTAAACCATAGTATTTGCCCTAGAACTACCAGGTTCAATATCTGTAACATAAACCCATACAACCTCCATCATAAAAAAAACCATACAACCATCGCCAAGGTATGTAGTACTATGAATTCCATTTCGCTCCATACCAATCGTTCTAAAACTACTTACTACTTATAGCGCGCCATTGAAAATCGGAACTCTTAACCCGCTAAAAACAATATTTTAAGCGTGGCTACTAGATGCATGGCAACCCATGAGCCACCGCTCCAAGTCGTTCATGTGGTCCCGACCATCAACTCCTCTGGATCAAATTATCACCGACTGACTATTCCTACAAGGTGCTCCACCACGTTGCGGTACCTGCGAATGCAGCAATAGTGCACCTAGGGTTTTAGGGTTTATTGTTAACATCGCCTTTCGTAACACTCATGTATGCGAGACAGCGAGAGCCCATTGCGTCGTGCGCCTCTTCTCTTCATATATGTTCATTGAAAAACTTTTATTCAAGTATCCTTTTATGCTATCCAGAAATTCTATATCATTTCCAATCAACAATATATAGTCCACATATAATATCGAGAAATGCTCTGAGCTCCCTCACTTTCTTGTAAATCTGAGGCTTCTCCAAAAGTGCATATAAAACCATATCTTTGATCACACTATCAGCGTTTATTCAACTCGAGAGGCTTGCACAGACCATAAATTGATCGTTGGAGCTTGCACTTTGTTAGCACCCTTTGGATCAACAAAACCTTCTGGTTGCATCATATACAACTCTTCTTCTAGAAATCCATTCAAGAATGCAGTTTTACATCCATTTGCCAAATTTCATAATCATAAAATCGGCAATTGCTAACATGATTCAGACAGACTTAAGCATCGCTACATGTGAAAGTCTCATCGTAGTCAACCCCTTGAACTTGTCACAAACCTTTTGCAACAAGTCGAGCTTTGTAAACAGTTACATTACCATCGGCGTCGGTCTTCTTCTTAAAGATCCATTTATTCTCAATAGCTTGCCGATCATCGGGCAAGTCTACCAAAATCCATACTTTGTTCTCATACATGGATCCCATCTCAGATTTCATGGCTTCAAGCCATTTTGTGGAATCTGGGCTCACCATCGCTTCTTCATAGTTCGTGGGTTCACCATGATCTAGTAGCATGACTTCGAATAGGATTACCGTACCACTCAGTGCGGTTTTATTCTGGTTGATCTCTGATTCGGTGACAACTTGATCTGAAGTTTCATGATCATTATCATTATCTTCCTCGCTAAGCTGGTGTAGTTATTCTGAAACTGATTTACGTGATGAACTACTTTCAATAAGGGAGTTGGTACTATTACCTCATCAAGTTCCACTTTCCTCCCACTCACTTCTTTCGAGAGAAACTCCTTCTCTAGAAAGGATCCATTCTTAACAGCGAATGTCTTGCCTTCGGATCTGTGATAGAAGGTATACCCAATTGTCTCCTTTGGGTATCCTATGAAGACACATTTTCCGATTTGGGTTCAAGCTTATCGGGTTGAAGTTTTTCACATAAGCATCGCAACCCCAAACTTTCGAAGCGACAACTTTGGTTTCTTGCTAAACCATAGTTCATAAGGCGTCGTCTCAGCAGTTTTGCGGTGTCCTATTTAGCGTGAATCGGCCGTCTCTAAAGCATAACCCCAAAGCGATAGCGGTAAATCAGAAATAGACATCATAGATCGCACCATATCTAGTAAAAATCACGATTCTGACGTTCGGACACACCATTCTGTTGTGGTGTTTCGGTGGCGTGAGTTCGAAACTATTCGCATTGCTTCAAATGTAGACCAAACTTCGTAACTCAAATATTCTCCTCCACGATCAGATCGTAGAAACTTTATTTTCTTGTTACGATGATTTTCAACTTCACTCTGAAATTCTTTGAACTTTTCAAATGTTTCAGATTTATGCTTCATCAAGTAGATATACCGTATCTGCTTAAATCATCTGTGAAGGTGAAAATAACGATATCCATACGAGCTTCAACATTCATCGGACCACATACATCTGTATGTATGATTTCCAATAAATCTGTTGCTCTCTCCATACAACGGAGAAGCGGTGTTTTAGTCATCTTGCCCATGAGGCACGGTTACATAAGTACCAAGTGATTCATAATCAAGTGATTCCAAAAGTCCATCTGTATGGAGTTTCTTCATCGTTTTACCGATATGACCTAAGCGGCGATTGCCACAAATAAGTTGCACTATCATTATCAACTCTGCATCTTTTGGCTTTGACATTATGAATATGTGTATCACTCTTGTGAGATTCAACAAGAATAGACCATTCTTCAAGGGGCATGACCATAAAAGATATTACTCATATAAATAGAACAACCATTATTCTCGATTTAAATGAATAACCGTCTACGCATCAAACAAGATCCAGATATAATGTTCATGCTCAGCGCTGGCACCAAATAACAATTATTTAGGTCTAAAACTAATCCGAAGGTAGATGTAGAGGTAGCGTGCCGACCGCGATCACATTGACTTTGGAACCGTTTCCCAGCGCATCGTCACCTCGTCCTTTGCGATTGCTCGCCTATTCCGTAGTCCTGTTTGAGTTGCAAATATTAGCAGAGAACCGTTATCAAATACCAGTGCTACTACGAGCTCTAGTAAGGTACACATCAATAACATGTATATCACATATACCTTTGTTCACCTTGCCATCCTTCTTATCCGCCAAATACTTGGGGCAGTTCCGCTTCGATGTCGTCGCTTGCGGTAAAAACACTCGATTTCAGGCTTAGGTCCAGACTTGGGTTTCTTCTCTTGATCAGCAACTTTCTTGCTGTTCTTTTGAAGTTTCCTTCTTCTTCCCTTTGCCCTTTTCTTGAAACTAGTGGTCTTGTTGACCATCAACACTTGATGCTCTTTCTTGATTTCTACCTCCATGACTTTTAGCATTGCGAAGAGCTCGAAATTGTCTTAGTCATCCCTTGCATATTATAGTTCATCACGAAGCTCTTGTAGCTTGGTGGCGATGATTGGAGAATTACATCAATGACACTATCATCCGGAAGATTAACTCCCGGCTGAATTAAGTGATTATTATACCCGGACATTTTGAGTATGTGCTCATTGTGAGAACTATTCTCCTCCATCTTGCAGCTATAGAACTTATTGGAACTTCATATCTCTCAATCCGGGCATTTGCTTGAAATATTAACTTCAACTCTGGAACATCTCATATGCTCCATAGCGTTCAAAGCGTCGTTGAAGACCAGTTCTAAGCCGTAAAGCATGGCACCTGAACTATAGAGTAGTCATCGACTTTGCTCGCGGAGCGTTCACAACCACGGCGTTGCTCTGCGGCGGGCACGGCACCCAGCGGTGCTTCGGGGCGTAATTCTTACAATGCAGCAATGAGGATAATCCTCAAATTCGGACCCGATCCGTGTAATTACTACCATCATCTTTCAACTTTGCTTTCTCAAGAGCGCATTAAAATTCAGCGGAACAACGGCACGAGCCATCTATCTCGATAAACATAGACAAGCAAAAATACTATCGGTACTAAGTTCATGATAAATTTAAGTTTAATTAATCATATTAAAAACCTCCCACTTAGGCAGACATCTCTCTAGTCATCTAAGTGATTCGTGATCAAATCAACTAAACCATGTCCGATCATCACGTGAGATGGAGTAGTTTCAATGGTGAACATCACTATGTTGATCATATCTACTATATGATTCACGCTCGACCTTTCGGTCTCCGTGTTAGAGGCCATATCTGCATATGCTAGGCTCGTCAAGTTTAACTGAGTATTCTGCGTGTGCAAAACTGGCTTGCACCCGTTGTAGATGAGCGTAGAACTTATCACACCCGATCATCACGTGGTGTGCGGGTACTCTGAACTTTTATAGCGGTGCATACTCGGGAGAACACTTCTTGATAATTTTAGTGAGAGATCATCTTATAATGCTACCGTCAATCAAAGCAAGATAAGATGCATAAAGGATAAACATCACATGCAATCAATATAAGTGATATGATATGGTCATCATCATCTTGTGCTTGTGATCTCCATCTCGAAGCACCGTCATGATCACCATCGTCACCGGTAGCGACACCTTGATCTCCATCGTAGCATCGTTGTCGTCTAGCCAACTATTGCTTCTCGACTATCGCTCTTGCTTAGTGATAAAGTAAAGCAATTACATAGCTTTGCATTTCATACAATAAGCGACAACCATATGGCTCCTGCCGATTGCCGATAACTTCGGTTACAAAACATGATCATCTCATACAATAAAATATAGCATCACGTCTTGACCACATCACATCACAACATGCCTGCAAAAACAAGTTAGGCGTCCTCTACTTTGTTGTTGCAAGTTTTACGTGGCTGCTACGGGCTGAGCAAGAACCGTTCTTACCTCGCATCAAAACCACAGCGATAGTTTGTCAAGTTGGTGATGTTTTAACCCGCCAGGACGGGCGTAGCCACTCAGTTCAACTAAAGTGAGAGAGCAGACACCGCGGTCACCTTTAAGCAACTAGTGCTCGGCGGTGAAACCAGTCTCGCGTAAGCGTCTGCGTAATGTCGGTCGGGCGCTTCATCTCACAATACCGCTGAACCAAAGTATGACATCTTTGGTAAGCGGTATGACTTATATCGCCCACAACTCACTTGTGTTCTACTCGTGCATATGACATCAGCGCATAAAACCGGCTCGGATACCCTTTGTTGGGGAGCGTAGTAATTTCAAAAATTTCCTACGCACGCAAGACCATGGTGATGGCATAGCGAGAGGGAGAATGTCCGTCCACGTACCCTCGTGGGGCCGAAAGCGGGCGTTATAACAGCGGTTGATGTAGTCGTGCGTCTTCACGATCCGACCGATCCAAGCACGAGCGTCGGCACCTCCGAGTTACGCTGCGTTCAGCTCGATGGCGATCCGGACTCCGATCCAGCAAAGTGTCGAGGATGAGTTCCGTCAACCGACGGCGTGGTGGCGATGATGATGCTCCACCGATGCGAGGGCTTCGCCTAAGCTCTGTGACGATATGACTTCTCCGGCGCGAGGGCCGCCTAAGCTCCATGACGATATGACGAAGTGGAATATGGTGGAAGGGGCACCGCACACAGCTAAGAGCGATCCGTAGATCAACTTGTGTGTTCTAGGGTGCCCCCTGCCCCGTATATAAAGAGCCAAGGGGAGGGCGGCCGGCCAGAGGAGGCGCGCAGAGAGTCCTACTCCTCAGGAGTGGATTCCCCTCAATCTAGTTGGAATAGGATTCACGGAGGGAAAAGAGAGAGAGGGCGGCCCACCTTTCCTAGTCCTAGTAGGACTAGGGGAAGAGGCCTGTGACCACCTAGGGCTGGCCCTTTCTCCTTTCCACCAAGGCCCTATAGCCCATATAGTTCGGGGGTTCGGTAACCTCCGGTACTCGGTAAATTCGATTTCACTCGGAACATTTCCGATGTCAAATGTAGGCTTCAATATATCAATCTTTATGTCTCGACCATTTGAGACTCCTCGTCATGTCCGTGATCACATCGGGACTCGAACTACCTTGGTACATCAATACTTATAAACTCATAATGAAGCATCATCGAAGCGTTAAGCGTGCGGACCCTACGGGTTCGAGAACTATGTAGACATGACCTAGAACCATTCTCGGTCAATAACCAATAAGCGGAACCTGGATGCCCATATTGGTTCCTACATATTCTCTGAAGATCTTTATCGGTCAAACCGCATAACGATATCGTTGTTCCTTTGTCATTGGTATGTTACTTACCGAGATTCGATCGTCGGTATCAATACCTAGTTCAATCTCGTTACGGTAAATCTCTTTACTCGTTCCGTAATACATCATCTCACAACTAACTCATTAGTTGCAATGCTTACAAGGCTTATGTGATGTGTATTACCGAGAAAACCGAGATACCTCTCCAGACAATCGGGTGACAAAACCTAATCTCGATTCATGCCAACTCAACATATACTTTTGGAGACACACTGAAAGTACCTTTATAATCACCCATTTACGTTGTGACGTTTGGTAGCACACAAAGTGTTCCTCCGTATGCAGGAGTTGCATAATCTCATAGTTGCGGGAACTTTGTATAAGTCATGAAGAAAGCATAAGCAACATACTAAGCGATCAAGTGCTAAGCTAACGAAATGGGTCATGTCAATCACATCATTCTCCTAATGATGTGATCCCATTAATCAAATGACAACACATGTCTATGGTTAGGAAACATAACCATCTTGATTAATGAGCTAGTCTAGTAGAGGCATACTAGTGACTATCTGTTTGTCTATGTATTCACACATGTATTATGTTTCGGTTAATACAATTCTAGCATGAATAATAAACATTTATCATGATATAAGGAAATAAATAATAACTTTATTATTGCCTCTAGGGCATATTTCCTTCACATGTGACATGCACTAACATTTCATTAGTTAAATTTATGATCAAAATTTGACCTGATTACAATGGGGACCAATAAACCGGGACGGAGGTAGTAGTTATGGTTTTACTAATCTAGAAGCCTAAAGAACTGGCCTGGTACTCCTACTAGTAGTATTACTCAAGTTGGAATTCAATTGCGCCACAACTTGTTAGGCAAAAATTCGATCTGAGGGTGTAGGAAGCGGTTTTGGGAATTTGCATGCCTTTCCAACTAGTGAGATACTCCATTACAAAATCTGACGGAGAAATAACCACAAGAAGGAAGCTAAAGTAAACAATCAAGCGAGCATTTTGCATTTGTTTTGCATTGAATCGTTTCACAAGCTTGACTAGTGCTGTTTTCTACTTCTACAAAAACCGCATCGTAATGTTAAAGCGTGCATTTGCTGCGTACATAAATAATAGTAGTACTCCCTCCGTCTAGGTGTATAAGTCTTCCCTCCTTCTTGGTCATGGTGCACAACCAAAGATGACTTATTGACACTGGGCCGGGGGAATCTACAATCTGCAAGCATATATCGAGAGAGGCGTGTAGTGCGATAGTATATAGTAAAGTTTGTGCTATATGCACGTACTTGCAAAATGCGTACGAATACACAATGTTTCCAAATTTTCCCTTTTACATACTTAATTAAGGATGCTAAAAATTCCTGAATGTTAAGGATTTATCATTTGCGTCCCAAAACTAATGAGATCCCTTACGAAACAAAATTATACTCCTCCTAAAAGCCACGGCCTTTCGCGGGAGGCGCTGCGGCGCCACGAAGTGCCACAGTGTGGCCGTTTCCCAGCAGCGCCGACACAACACCTCTTCCTCAGCCTCACAACTCATGAGGTGCTGATTGGCGGCTTCTTGCCCGTGAGGCGGCGCAATCTCACGGTGTGGTGATCCGGCGCATGTGGTACTCCTCCTTGTTGGGCGTGCACCGGTCCGCGTACCGCCAAGCGTAGATGAGGCGCTTGGGCCCGGCGCACTCGAGCGTCGGCGCAGGCGTCCTCCGCCATCCTCACGGCCCTCGCCACGAATATACGCCAAGAGCCAATTGCACGACTCTGTCGAGGAGCGACATAGGCCTCCCAGGCAGCTTGTTCATGATGCGCTTCTCTTCTCGGCCTTCTTCTCCGCCTCTATTTTTTGGCGCTTCTGCTGAAGCAAAGCCTCCCACAAGAGCAACATCCATTTCTTTCAAAGCTCCTCAAGGCTGGGGGGGCTCGGTGGCGCGGCGTTCTCCTCGTGGCGAGGGGGCAGCGCGTCCTCGGCGCGCATCTTGGCGAATTAGGAGCATCGCGCGTTCACCTCGGGCGTCATGGCGAGGCGATGCGCCCGGCGCGTCCTCCTCGACTAGTGGCGGCGAGCAGGCGGCGGCAGCGTCGCGTCACGGCGAGGCGGAACACCGGCGCGTCCTCCTCGACTAGTGGCGGCGAGAGCAGGCAGCGGCAGCGTCGCATAGTGGCGAGGCGGAACACAGCGCATCCTCCTCGACTAGTGGCGGCGAGGCGGAGCGGCGGCAGCGTGACCGTCTGCGCGGTGCAGCGAGGGCTCCTAGGGCTTGGGAGGCGATGCCATGGTGGTTGACGTGAGAGGGAGGGGTAGGAGATAGCGATGAACGTGAACGTGAGGGGGAGGATAGCGATGTCGTGGGAGGCATAGTGTTTATAGTGAGCAATGGCACACCTACATAAGATATGGACTGAGCTGCACTGACTTAGCTGCAGGTCGGTTGCGTCAGCGACATGTGGGCGGACCCTGTTGGGCCCATATGTCGGTGACCAATCACCTATGATTAAGTAACAGCTATGTGGGCATATTTGTTGGAGTAAATTACAGGGGGCGAAGGGGTGGAAATATTGCTGGTCTGTGGTTAGACGGCGTGGGGAGGAGAGTCATGCATGCAGATTTTTTCACAGGGGTGGAGTGGTGGGACATGGGAGGAGAAGGAGAGTTTGGCGGGCATATTGTTTCCACACATGGAGAGGAAAAGATTTGGAGGCGAGCGGGCTTCCTGCGGTATGGGGAGCGGTGCATAATAAGTCATCTTGCATGCCGGGCTAGGTATAGTCTCAAGTCATTAAAAACATACCGCCCACACATGTTCATATTTCAAGGTGCACTAAATTATTGCATGCGATGATTAAGGCTGGCCATAATGGTGGTATCTTAGCTGGTATCATGCACAGGAATAGCAAACATCTTGATGTGGCAAAGAATTAAAGAAGAGATGGGGTTAGAGTAACTAGTGTTCATGCATGCATTGGTAAACACATTTTTTGTGAAAACGACAACACTAGTTGAGTTCTTTTGCAGACTTCAAAAACTATTCCACGCCTCTACTATCTTGCTAAGAGTAGGTGAAAATTTTGAATCGAGCCCTTTAAACTAGAAGGGAGGTAGTGGTACTCTAATAGCTAACCTTGTTGTGATGACAAGATAGGACATGTACCTTTTTGGGACGGAGGAACTAATGCATTGTGCATTTAAGTTTTATGCGAAGTCAATGTACCTCTACTTTCACCGGACTTATAGAAAATGTGTCAACATTCACAATGTCAAATCAATATTTTACACACATTATAAAGCGTGGTTCTTATACTCATTATAATCAGTATTGTAGATATTGATATTTTTAGTATAAATTTGGTGGTAGGATTTCATTGATGCTGTCAAGCGTGGAGGAAGCGAGCTTAGGGCTTGCATTGCGGTCTCTACATAGGTATTTCTCTTCATAATCCTGTAATTTTAGAGGCTGATTCGCTTTGTGGTAGCGTCTCTTGCATCGGGGGACTATGACAGGTCTGCTATCGTGACACGAAGATGAAAGCGTTGAGCATCTCGAAGTTGATCAACAATCTTCAATTGTCAAAGATTAGCCGTTTGGCCAATAAGGTGGCACACTTAATCGCTAAGTATAGCTTTGACAATAGATTAGATGGTATTCTTGTAAATAACGTGCATACAATGTGGTGAATATTATGTCGAATGAGTGTCTTGGTGTGGCTGGTTAATTAATATAAGGTGGTGTTAAAAAAGTATAAATTTGGTCAAACACTTTGCAAATGGTTGGCCAGGAGTAAAAGGACGAGAGGGAGTATCATGCATCGGAGTAGCAAAAAATTGCTTGTCTAAAAAGGCAAAAATTAGCATTTATAGCGGTCGAAGTCTCAAAAGCGCGACAGCGAGAGGAAAGCGAAGGTCGTGGGGCGTGGCGTTTGGCGGAATTAAGTGAAGTTACATCCGCACCGGCATGGCGTGCAAGCAGGCGAAGCTATGCCGCCCGGGCCCTCGATATGGGTCTAGTAGACATGACAGCTTGTGGGTCCTGCATAGTTCTCGAGAACTCTTCGGGGGCTTGCAGCCGTTTATCCACCGGGCAAGCCAGCAACCCCACACCATTCGCACGCCCTACTCGTCCCCATCTTCTACCTTACAGTGATTCACTCCCGATCGTCCGTCCTTTCACATTAGTTCGCTCCCAGTTTTTTTGCGGGGTACAGCAGTTCAACTTCTCTAACCCTCCTCCAAAATCCATGGCCTCTCAAATCTCCATGGTCACCGCTTGAGTACCGAGTTAGATCCATCACGGCGATCAGTTCATCGTCATCTACACCGTGGATCCGAGGCGGTGAAAGCATGGCTTGCTCGCTTCCTACACATGTTCAGCAGTTCAGCGGATGAGTGGGTCGCTGGGCTAGATGTTGAGTACACCATAGTCTTGGGGCGAGAGAAGGATCTAAGGGCGAAGAGAGGAAGAAGCCGCCGTGATCCAGGTTTGCGTACATAACGTTTGTTTGGTCTACCACATATGCCATGCCGAAGCGTTGAGTGCCAGGATTTTAGGAACTTCCTCAAGGACAAAAGAGTGAAATTTATTCTTTGTAGGCTTTAATAACGGCGGGGATGTCTGCGTCGGATAGGTCGTTGTAGGCCAGCCCTTGATCTCGGAAGGAAGCACTGGTGTCCTCCTCTCAACCTTCAATGCTGACCCTGGCAGCATCCATGATTGATCCTTAAATGCGCTAAAGCGAAGAAACCTCATCACGAGTTTCATCATGCATGCGAGTCGAAGACATTAGATGAAGATCACATCACATGCGCAGCAATGGATGCCTACCTTTGTTTAAATATCTACAAGGGTTGGATGAAGAAGTAGAGCCAGTGTCGGTTCAAGCAAGAAGCGTCGTGAAGAGGAAGGAAGAGGGGCGAGGGCGAAGTCGAGGACATGGACTCGGACTCGAGTAGGTGGCGATGGCGTCGCTCATGCTGGTTCTCTGCGGTGTCAAGCGGACTAGTTGTAGTTTATTTTCAAGGGTGTGTTGTCTTTGAGGCCCGGCAGAACTATGTTTATGTTCTTTCTCGTTATTTGAACTCTTTAGTACATATAGTAGTACTAGTACTATGTATTACTCTTTGTTCTTCTTGCAGTTGGTACTCTGCTCGTATCTTTAATGTTCCTCTTGTACTTAATCGTTCGTACTAGTAGTATAATTTGGGTCGATCGATTTGTGAAAGAAGTTCGGCGGAGTGAAGGAAGAAAGGCGGCGAAGAGGTGGAAGAAGCCCTTCTAGCCATCCATGTTGCATCAAGCGGCTCACATGGTCGGTGACCCAAAGTGCTCCTTGATTGCGGGATCACGTGTAATTCAAGGTCTCGAAGGTAGATTCGCGTCCGCACCGGTTTGCGGGCTCGGCAGCGTGTGTGACCGGCTTCGCCGCGACAGCCACCATCGCGCCTCCTCCTGCGGGCGGAGAGCGACAATGACCGCTAGTTCCTCCTCGCCCGGCGTCTTTGAGCAGCGCTCGTCCTCCTCTTCGTGCGCTGCGTGCATAGGCGCAGCTCCACCAGCTTCTTTCGCGTGCTTAGCAGCGGCGGTATCCCAAGGAAGGACTGCGAGATGGCGTGGTAGGCGAGCCTTGACTTCATGGCACGGGATGGCGGCGACCGCAGCGGTGATGGGCGAAATTGTTGGCTGGAAGCGGTGAGCGCCAACATGCGCATAGCGGCGGCGGCGGCATATTGATGAGTCTTGGCGTGTGGGAGCTTACTTTAGTTTTATATATAAGGTTGGTCAAACTTAAAAAAAAACCGTACTAGTACCGTAAACATTAGACTTAGGCATCGCTTTTATTAGTTAGTACCACAGCTACGATCACGGAATCCTGTGCAAACACGTGAACCCATGACGGCATGTGATCGATCGAGCGAGTGCATCACCGTGTCACGCTCGAAGGACATCCACGAACCTTTTGTGTGTGTGAAAACAATCCTCGAATATTACTCAACTTTTTCCTGTGAAAGTTATTGGCTGCAATATTTCCATATATTTGAATTTAGCTCAGTTCATGTTTATTTGGATTTGGGCGTTTTAGGTGCGCCCTAGTTTTTTAATACTGATTTTGTGTGTGTGTGAGAGAGAAGCGTGTGTATGTGTCCATATGTGTGTTGTGGTGGAAGGGCAATGTGGAGCGGTGTGCATGTGATCTGAGGCATAGAGAGGTGTGAATGTGCAAATGATCATGCATGGTGAGACATAGGCAGATGCCGTCGTTGTGTATACATGAGAGAGCGGTCTTCTAGTTTACTTGTGTGTGTGTGTGAGAGAGAGAGAGAGAGAGAGAGAGAGAGACAGAGAGGGAGCATCTATAAGACAACAACCATCTCTCTCGATTCGTCCGTCCCTCATGCGATCGCATGCAACAAATGCATCAGCAGCACATTTGACACCCTCACCCAGCCCTGCCCACCTCAAGGCCCGCACAATATCTTCGTGAATACTCCATTTCTCTCCTTAGGTTTGTTTTCTCTCAGTATCCGACACACACACACACACACACACACAGACACACACACACAGACACGCGCAACACAACACACACACACACACACTCCCAGAGCACACAATTCAGCCCCATCCAAGGTTATCTGGCGACCACTCTCGCTTGTGCTTCTTTGCACCCCAACATGCACAACACCTCAATCTTCAAAGGGCATCGAGCAGATCGAAGGCAGCGACCACACAGCTAGAGAATGCGGGGTCATTTGGAAGCAGGGTGATGTGGCGGTGGCTGACTCCTCCCCACCCTCTCTCTCTTGCACAAAAGTACCAATCCCTCTCTCCCCCACAAAATTGCCAATCCCTCAACCCACGAGATCCTTCCCCTCTCGTCCATGTTTTCAGCTCTCTCATCAAACATGTTGTCTCTTCTCCTTCACGTATCAGAATCGAGATGCTACGCATCTCATGTATAATACATGTATCCATCTTTATCACAGACCCTAACTTCTCTGATAAGGCGTCGGAGGAGGACATCACCGAGGAGGAGTCGGATGGCGAGGAGTAGTTGAATTATCTTTTTATCTATCTATCTTTGAGAACTATCCTCTACCCTCTAGTATCTACTTCTCAATCTCAGCATTATGGCGCTTTCTTAAAGCGCGTAGCGTTGCTATTACATTGGAGATGCTCTAACATGGCGGGGCGAGTGCTTTAATGTTGCCCACAAGATGCAGTATTAATAGTAGTATATTTTTCTTGCCATGTTGAGATTTTAAAACCACAGTGCGAACATGCGGAGGAGCAATGAAGACCAAACAGGATATTGGGACATCTTCAAGGGCGTGGCAAGTTAAGAGGAGCTGCACGAACACTGTAAAAGCGAGCTTTGGTAAGTAACACCCTTTCAATTACTTTCGTGTAGCCTCGTGTTCTTGATGTGTATATGTTGTAGTTTACATTTCTCTTAAGCATGGTGTTCTTGATGTGTAATAAGAAGAGTCTTAATCGTCCTAATGCTTTCGTTTTAGCTTGATGTAGGAAGTGGGTGTTCTCACCTTGTAGTCTATTTTTGTTATTTTTTCCTTTTGAATTCACTTCTCCGAGTTACATTTATCGGCTTCTACTAAATGGATCTAGGTTGCTCAGTATTGATCTAAAAAAGTAACTTCATGTCGGGATGCAGTTCTGCGAGGAGGAAGTATGGTCAACCTCGAGATCATGTTTCCAAAATGAGGCTGGATTACACACAAGGTGCAGTTCCTAATGATCTTTGGATTAGACACAAGGTGCAAATTCCCGGATGATCTTGGATTACACACAAGCCGGTGGAGTCGTCAACTGTTCGTGTCCTCGTGGCATTAGTAAAGGCTGAAAAAAGCGTGCAGCAGCCCTTGAGAATGTAGCTGAGTTCTGAAGAAGCGAAAAGAGCAATCGGATGCTCTCTTCACCCAAGCCAAAGAAGAGATGGAAGAAGCGAGAAATAAGCTAGCGAGGGAGAGCAGGCTAGGCGTCTCCTGCTATCTAAAACTGTTGTCAATACAAAATTTCCTTCATAATAGCTAGGTTCAAATGTTTATCCGATCAGCATGCTGTTGTGATGTCCGTGCATCTCTTGATGTGGCACAAAATGTTTTTGGTCATGTAATAAAGCAATTACTTTCCAAACAATAACGGATGAAGCATTGGACATGGTATAGTTCACGCATAAGCCCGACATTCAAGTTCAACTTCCACATCAAACTCATGTTCACGAGATATCGCACATTCATACATAATGTCCACAACCATGATTCACTTCAAAGCCAAAAAAATGTGAGGAGAGTTATAAATAAAGAAAATCCTCTACTAGTTCCTGCTACCGGTCTGCGAGCACAACAAGTCAAGACCATCGTAAATTAATTATATTTTAGTCATTTTTGTGTTCTAAAATGCCTGCGGCTCGGGAAGGGCGTGTTGCCGGCACCTTGTGATTCAATGAAAGCGGTAGGCAGTCTTAAGCTGGTTGCCTTGGCGAGGCGTGCTCGGCCGGACTGCGGCGAGTCTGACCCTCTTGGCGGCGCTGGTTCAATGCTGCGCTATGAGAGGTCGCGTCCGTGTCGAGCAATCACTCCCTCGAGTCCTTTTTTGTTTGGGTATAACAAAATCTCGTTTTCCATTCACATTTTACAAGTAAAATTCATGGACAAACTTTGACCCAAATTACGATGGGGACTAGTAAACCAGAATGGAGGTAGTAGTTTTTTAATCAAGAAGGTTTCCCCTTCCGATTTTCATTCTTGAAAACCAGCATCTAAATCTAAACCATAGTATTTGCCCTAGAACTACCAGGTTCAACATCTGTAACATAAACCCATACAACCTCCATCATAAAAAAAACCATACAACCATCGCCAAGGAGGTATGTAGTACTATGAATTCCATTTTCGCTCCATACCAATCGTTCTAAAAACTACTTACTACTTATAACGCGCCATTGAAAATCGGAACTCTTAACCCCGCTAAAAAACAATATTTTAAACGTGGCTACTAGATCTGTGGCAACCCGCGAGCCACCGCGCTCCAAGTCGTTCATCTGTGGTCCCGACCATCAACTCCTACGGATCAAATTATCACACGACCTGACTATTCCTACAAAGGTGCTCCACCACGTACCCGGTACCTGCGAATGCAGCAATAGTGCACCTAGGGTTTTAGGGTTTATTTGTTAACATCGCCTACGTAACACTCATGTGTGCGAGACAGCGAGAGGCCATTGCGTCGTCGCCTCTTCTCTTCGTATATGTACTCCACCATTTATGCGGTGTCCAAAAATTATAATAACTACTAGCAATGTGCCAATGCGTTGCCACACGATCAAAGTAGATTAATACATATTCACCGATTTGATAGAAAAAAGTCTAGTTTTGAAATCGTATATCACTAAAAATATGTTATGTTTCACTCAAAATATATTCCTTTGGCGGTTTTGATGAGATAAGGGAGGAATGTTGTTGGTTTCAAGATTAGAAGTGGTATATGTCTAATTTCTACTCTTACTAGCAAGATGCCCGTCGTTGCGGAACATCAAGATCTTGTGGGAGAAAATGATGAGCGAGGAAGGCCTTATCGCAAATGTGGTGAAGAGTGCGGGTAAATTGCCATATTTTCCTTCCTATCCGTCGAGATATAAATCGGACGACCTACATTGCAGGATGGCAGGCCCACCATCATCACCAACTCTATTTTTATCCCTACTCTTATAAAAAGCATTGTCGGTGATGATGGTGTACTGCCATCCTGCAATATAACCGTCCGATCTATATCGGCGGATAGGAAAAACTATGGCAATTTTGCAAAAGATACCCACCCCTCTCCACATTTGCAAATAAGGCCTTCCTCGTTCATCCTTTTCCCCACAAGATAAACTACTCATACAAATGCATCTTGATGTTCCGTACAGCATGGGCATCTTGCTAGTGTTGCAAAAAGCCCATGTGTGTGTGAGAGAGAGGGAGAGTGGAGGAGGACGGAGTGCATGTGTGATAAAGACACAAGGAGTGTGTGTGTGTGTGATAGGTATCAGCTTAAAATGAGGCGATAGTGTGTGTGTGCACGATCGAGAGGGCATGTCTCAAGAAGGGAAGAAAAATCTACATAGATACAAGAAGCGGGAGAGAGATATGTATGCGATGGTGGAAGCACGAGTGTACGGGTGTATAAACCTATCTAGAGGCTAGCTAGTCGATAAATGTTTGTGAGAGAAATACAGTCGAGTCTGGCGAGAGTTTTGTGTGTGAGAGAGAGGCAGTGGTCGGGAAGGGAGTGGAAGCAGGAGTTGTGTGTGTGTGTGTGAGAGAGAGAGAGAGAGGCAGTGAGTCGGGGTTGTCGATCGGTAAACAAATGAATAATGTCGATGCAGGATGGAGCGAAAAGGAGACCGCAACAAATGTTGTGTCTATAGGAGAGAGAGAGAGAGAGAGAGAGAGTAATTTTAGTGGTATGAGTCATATGTAGAGACATATAGGGTGTGTGAGAGAATCCCATAGAGAGAAAGACAAAGTGAAAGGCAGTGGAGGCTGTGTGTGTGGCGGTGAAAAAAAGCTTAGGTGCAAGTGATACGAGAGAACAGTAGAGATGTGAGAGATAATGAAAACCGTGTAATGTATAATGATAGGGAGAGTGTGACACTTCTCAAGGGAGACGTCGAGAGACCATGTTTGCGAGGATAGGAGAAACATGAAGTGGCGTCTGGGTGAGCTGGAGAAAAAGAGTGATAGCTACGAAGGAGCATGCATGCGAGAGAGATGGGCGTGAAAGGAGTGAACAAAAAAGGGATTCAAATATTTGAATTCGAGATGATGATACATGTAATCCATACTCGAACCAAAATTGATCTATCAAACATGCATACTCATATGAATTCACGCACATCTATGTTATTTAATATGTAGATATTACTGATCCATACATTTTAGTAGAACATAATTTGGTTAAATTTTTTTGAATTCAACCTTAAGATTTCGAGATCGTTGTATTTGTAAATCATATTATACATATAAAGGAGCAGAATTCTTTGTTGTGCTTTTGAAAGTATATATAAAAATGATGTATATAGAATGTAATTCCAATTGAAAATGGATCCCTTGAAAAATAGAATACAAGCGGGATTGAATTGAGTTGTACGATGGCGTGCACTCTGCAAAATTTGAGCGAAGGGGAAAATCGCGATAACAGCTTGAAACCAAAATCTGCGAGATGGAAATCACTCTGCCTATCACCTGCCATAAAGCCTATCTGCTGGATTTCTATAGGTTTCGATAGGGGTAGGTTTGTAATTTCACCCAAGCGTGGCGTAACCGCCTCTCACCGGATTCATACGGTGGGCGCCAAAACACGGTGTGTCCTCGGCGAAATCGACTCCTCCCGATTCATATTCATACGGTGGGCGCCAAAAACAAACTCTTGTCGGCAAATATTAGGTGTATCTTGAGATTACCGTCCTATCCCCAACCAACTAATGTTCTTGTGATGTAGTAGAAATTTGAAGCAGGGGCTAAGTTTGTAAATTTCCTCGCATTTGAGACAAAGCGCCCTGAATACATGGTTCCCCCTTCCTCTCTACCTCCCTTTTCCCCATTAGTACTCCATGGGCGCAAAACACCCTCTCCACCCCACCCTCCTCCGTCCTTGCCGTCCGCCACCCCATCCACCGTCCTCCTCCACCATGCGGAGCTGATACCCGACATCGCCGTCCATTACAAGAGATCGACCTCTCTCATCCACGGCTTGGACCGGGATCCTTGCATCCGTCCTCTCGCTTCATCCCCCGTCGTCCACCTTGCGGCGCCGCTCCTCTGACCGTCTCGTCCACCGTGCCCGCCGCCACCGTCTACCCTCCTAGATCTGCTTCCACGCCGCCGACAGCCATCGCTACCGCAGCACCATCAAATTCTCAGCGAATCGTGCGTCGCCCGCACAGGCGGTACTCTTTAATATCTGCTCAACTTATTTATCGCAGCAAGAAAATAGATCGCCTTTGCTTTACTCTGATTTCTTGTCTTGGTTGCGAAGTTGCCTTTGTCCGGTTTGCACCTTGAGATCCGCCATGGCACGCTCAACACTATACTCCCAATGCTTATGGTTTTCCCTTTTATATTCCACACTAGTTAAATCACGATAGACTAAATTTCAAAATTGGGTCGATCGATTTTTCAGATCTCGCGGAGTTCGCGGTGCGATCGAAGGGCTCGGGTGGTTGTGGGGCCTTGCGAGCGAAGAAAACTCAGCAGGTGGGGTTGGGGGCGGGGTGGGGGTGGGGTGGGGTGGCGGAGGAACACCTGCGGTGGGGGCGGTGGTCGGCCGGTGACGGTGAGGTGTTACTGTATGGGAAGAATCGAGGCGAGGAAGAAGAAGGGTTAGGAGGCGTGGGATCTTCATCCAACCTTTGAAATGGTCGAGAGACAGTGGGAGTTGCATTCTTAATGCGCTCTGGTTCATCATGTGTGGGCCTGCTTGCAACCAACATTTATTATCAAAATCTGCTTGCTCTTCTTTACCATGTTCCTCTTCCGTTCTTCTTTAATATGTACTCTCTCCGTTCCTAAATACAAGTCTTTGTATAGATTCCACCATGGACTACATATGGAGCAAAATGGTGAATCTACACTCTAAAATGTATCTGGATACATCTGTATGTGATCCATAGTGGAAATCTCTACCAAGACTTATATTTTGGAGCGGAGGAATATGATAATAATCTGATATGTTCCTTGTCTTGAAGATGGCAGGGACATTTGCGATGTAGAGGTCTATCTGATTAGGTTGTGATGGACACTTTGAGCCTCTTTGATTAGTAGGATCTTGTAAACATAGGAATAGGATTTGTAGTGGCCTGCCCACTTGAATCCTATAAGAATAACAAGGAAATGCGGGGAGCTGTGTAAGCCTTTGAGAGTTACTGATATTAATGATTACCGCACCTTCACTTGAAGAGCTGGTATCAAAGCCTTTCTAGCCGTGCAGGCAATACTAGCACATATATTCCAGCAAGTTCCACTTTGCTGATTTTACTCTGATGTTTAAGGTTTTCCGTTATATCTACACTATGATCGTGTAGCTGCTTTGTGTCGCACTAGCAGCAGTCCACTCTTGAAGCTAAACACTGCAATGACTTACAAAATTGGCACCAAGGCATTGAGTGCCATTCGGATGCAATGAAACTCATCGCTCCCCACCTGTTGATTCTTGTTAGAATATGATCCTAATGACTATTCTAACCTCGAGGAGTCAAAGCGGATGGCTGTCTGTTCACCCATCAAGGTGCTGTTCTAATTTGGCAATGTTTTATTGATTGCGGGTATCTTGCATATGTTGTCTTGCATTTCTTCTACTTTGTTGCACCGCTATCATTAGTTTACTCATCATATATGTCGAGATGCCATGCCCATCCATTATCAATACATATTCCATCTGTCATCATACCATGTTTTCCACTCAAATGCTGTTCTTGTGCATCGGACATCAAAAGGAAGAGGGTGATTGCGAACTGAAGGAGCACCAGCAAAGTCCTTGAAAAACGTGGTGGTGCGGAGAAATCAGACATCACCCACTTATATTGGCTGTACAACCGGTGACACAAAATGTAGGACCGACTCCATGATTGTACCCATACTTCCTTGGCCACACCACTAGCCCCACCACAGGACCTGCACTCCGACCAAAAGGTATACCGATTTCATTTGCCATAGCACCGGCTGTACCACAGAAAAATCCACTCGACAAAAAGTACAACAAGTCCACGACGAAGACCTATCCCAAGCTGCGAGGCGGCCAATTCCTGCAGATTGGAACCCCATTCCATTTATTCCCAGTTTAAAGACAATGCTTTCAATGTTGTTAGGGACTACGTGCATATATTCCCATCATGGGAAGATTATTGTGAAGACAAACACCATTTTCACATCTTCTGTCCAACTTACGTGTAAGTGCTATTATTCATGGTTATTATTTTCCTGTTTTACTGCTGATTGAACACATCAATGATTTACATTACATTGTTGTAACTAGGCGAGGTCAATCTGGATAGTCATGACAAGCAAAGCTTGCTTGTGCTTTTCAAGGAAGCATTGCAGCGATGTCGGTGTTACGAAATCACACTTTGATGGCAAGTCTATAAGCGAATTTCGGTGAAGTCTCTGTGCTAAATTTAGAAGACATTGAATGGAAAAACCTTGTTATGCCTTGGTCTCGTTCGGGATGAGTCTTGTCTATGAAATCACATGACAATTTGAACTTCTACTTTTCGCATGTGCCTTACGGATCTTTTTGCGGAAATCTGCTCGAAGAAGAATTCGGTTTGAAAAACGACGAGGATATCGCAAATATGCTGCCGCTGCTTTGCTCTTGTTAGTACTGTTGTCTGTATCCTTGTACTTGCATACATACAGTTCATTATGTGACAGCGGTATGCATGATAGCTTGCTTATCAATTGTTTGCTCAAATTATCGATCTGTATGAATGGTTACATTAGTGTAGAATATATCCAATGCCAATGTTTTTAGCTCTGCATTGTTCTTGTAAGTACATCTTGTCCTTTATCGATGTACTTATAATGACAGGTAGTTGTTCATGTACCATCACTCTGCAGCTTATTTTCCTTTGCCCTCCATTTTCTACACATCGGATCTATATTTACTCTTACCATAAGGTTGGTCTTGAAGAAGTTTAGCTGTGCATTGCTCTTGGCTGTACCTTTTGCTGTGTCGCTGCACTTACATTTATAGCTACTTGGTTATGTAGCATCACTCTTCATCTTATCTTAAATATTCTCCATTTTTAGTATATTATCACATCTATATTTACTCTTAACAAAATGTAGAATAAAGGCAATGCTTTTGAAGAAGATTACGTGGTAAACTTCTTGAATTGCCCCCCATCGGCATGGACAAGGCCTTTATAGAGCTGTCTTCACCAATAATGTAAGTTTGTCCATCTCAAGCCTTCAAACTTTGTTGTATATATTTGGTTAGGCATATTTGCAACAGCTGTTTATTTTGGTGTTTGCATCAAATTGCTTGTTTAAAGTTTATTATGTAGTTCATAAACAAAAGTTTGTCCTTTCTCAATTTAAGTTTTCAGTTGTACAACCAAGTTCCTTCTTCATACCATGTAAATTAAACTATCTGAGCAAGTGATCTTCTTTTTCCTTTGCATGTATGTACATTCTTCATCAAGTAATCCGGTGGTGTGGTGAACCTACCCTCTGACACAATGTCATATTCTGCAATGTCTTAACTATGAACAATGTCATATCATTCTACTATTATTTAAACCATCTCTTTATTTGCCAATCTGAAATGGTATAAATTGACTAACCATTGATACTTATGAGTTCTTGATCTGTAATCCAGTGGTGTCATGAAGCTTCCAACTCCTTCACAATGTCATTTCCTGCCATGTCTTGACCTGAACAATACCATATTGTGTTAATGCAATTTTAAACTATGTCACTTTATTAAATCGATAAGAAATGTGATGAATTATCAAACTTGATACTTTTATGTGCAAAACATCATCATCATGCCTTGTTTATCTTTCATAGTGAGGAAGATATAAGTGTTGAACAAGCACAATCTCATCATCTTGCTCAGCTGCTTGCTGCAGCTCCCAATGAGGCTAACCTTTCTTGAACTCTATTGAAGTGTTGTCGGTTTTGTATATTATTTTGTCGGCGTGTTTATTTGCCTTTGGTGGCGATCTTTGATGCCAGTGTATGTAATCTCTTTGTCTACTTGTGCTTTATTATCATAGTGGCGAACTTTGATGCCCGATGGATGTAATATGCGTAATTTCTTTATTGTATAGTCTAGGTTTTCTTATTCACGATGCTGTAGTTATTTTCTTGTATATATATCTGTCTTCGCGATAAACCAATAAGCCGTAAAATTACGGTACATAATCGGAACGTCATGCAATCACGATGTAGGTTGGGCTGAAAGCGTGCGAACAACTCACGGGCGGCGGCAGCCGAAATGAACCCGGCCCATGATTATGCGAATCAAATCACGGGCTTTTAAAGGCCAAAATTGTCTCGGTCCTTGTTTGGCCCAATCAGATATCATTGCGGCGGGCGGATGCAAGCGGGCGTAGTTAGGCCCAACTATATGACGGGCTTTTAACGGGCGAAATTAATATAGGGCGAAATGTTAAGCGGGCCTTAACGAGGACAAAACTAATATCGAGGCTGAATTACTAAGTGGGCCTTTAGCAAGTGGGCCCAAAAGCATAGTGTCGGTTAGCGGGCGAATCGATATGGGCCATAATTGAGCCCAAAGCCTCTTAAAGGCGGACCTTATCTGGGCGTAATTTGGCCGAGCGTGGTAGGCTTTTAACGGGCGGATCTCATATGGGCCACTATTAGGCCGGGCGTGGCGAGCCATTAATGGACGGATCAAATATGGGCGACATTTGGCCCAAAACATGGCAACCAGTTAATGGGCGGCCTACTAGGGTCCTCAAAATCTTGTGGGCCTACAATTTGGGCCGACCCATTAATGTAGGTGAAATCTCGTGGGCCTTTAGCTGGGCGGCCCATTATGATCCATAAGAATCTTGTGGGCCTTTACAGGCGGCCCATTATGGCACACAAAAATCTTGTGGGCCTTTACAGGCGGGCCATTATGGCCCAAAATCTTGTGGGCCTTTAGCTGGGCCAGCCCATTATGGTCCATAAAATCTGTGGGCCTTTAGCTAGGCGGCCCATTATGGTCGCATAAAATCTTGTGGGCCTTGGTTGGGCGGCCCATTTAAACTTGATGGGCGGTCCACGTGTCAACATATCATAAGTGCGTCTACGCCCATTGGATGAGTGACACTTGTGCCAATCACGGACGACACGTGTCTCCTCCGGCCAATGATGATTTTACGTGGAAAATCCCCATTGGTCGGGGCATTAACGGGTTATCGGATCAAAACCCGACCCGATAGCTTAACGGCGTTCCGTTACGGTGGATGCCGTGTCGGTCACCCTTGGCGAAAGCACTTACGTGACGCGATTTATCGTCATGGAAGTGGACACTTCCGTGATGATAATTTTGGTAATGTCATGGAACACTTCTCTGACGACACGGTATGACTATCTTGATTACATCATAAATTTGTCATGGATGTACATGCATGACAAAAAAGCGACCTCTTGTGACAAACACGTATCATCACGGAAGTGTATTTTTTGTAGTGCATGCTTGTATTTCCAATGTTTATTTGTAATTTGTCCGACATGCATACAAACAAACGGTTCGTTTGAAGTTTCACTTTTGTAGGATCGAATGCATGTCTAGAGGGGGGGGGGGATGATTAGACTACTTGACCAAATAAAATCTATCCTTTTCCCAATTTTAGTTCTTGGCAGATTTTAGCAACTTTGGACAAGTCAAGCAATCTTAACACAATTCAAGCAAGCATGCAAAGAGTATATGAGCAGCGGAAAGTAAAGCATGTAACTTGCAAGAATGTAAAGGGAAGGGTTTGGAGGATTCAAGCGCAATAGGAGAACACGGATGTTTTTGTCGTGGTTCCGATAGGTGGTGCTATCATACATCACGTTGATGGAGACTTCAACCCACGAAGAGTAGCAGTTGCCACGAGTCCACGGAGGCTCCACCCATGAAGGGTCCACAAAGAAGAACCTTGTCTATCCCACCATGGCCGTCACCCACGAAGGACTTGCCTCACTAGCGGCGAGATCTTCACAGTAAGCGATCTCCTTGCCCTTACAAACTCCTTGGTTCAACTCCACAATCTTGTCGGAGGCTCCCAAGTGACACCTAGCCAATCTAGGAGACACCACTCTCCAAGAAGTAACAAATGGTGTGTTGATGATGAACTCCTTGCTCTTGTGCTTCAAATGATAGTCTCCCCAACACTCAACTCTCTCTCACAGGATATGGATTTGGTGGAAAGAATATTTGAGTGGAAAGCAACTTGGGGAAGGCTAGAGATCAAGATTCATATGGTAGGAATGGAATATCTTGGCCTCAACACAAGTGTAGGTGGTTCTCTCTCAGAGAATGTAAGTTGGAAGTGTAGGTTCGTTCTGATGGCTGTCTCCACGAATGAAGAGGAGGTGGAGGGGTATATATAGCCTCCACACAAAATATAACCGTTACACACAACTTGCCAATCTTGGTGGTACCGAATTGATAAACTCGGTCGGACTAATTCAGCAAATCTAGTAACCGTTAGGATTTTCGGTGGGACCGACATGCAACTCGGTAGGACCGATATGGTTAGGGTTAGGGCATAACGTAATCTCGGTGAGACGGTTACACAAAATCGGTGAGACCGATTTTGGTAATAAGCTAACGAGAGAGTTGGTCGAGTAAACTTCGGTGGGACCGATTAAGCTCATTTGGTGAGACGAAATGTTACAAAAGGAAACGGAGAGTTTACATTGCAATCTCGATGGGACGATCGCTCATCTCGGTGGGACGAAGCGTTCGAAGGAAGCGGAGATTACAATCCCATCTCGGTGAGACCGAGATCCCTATCGGTGAGACCAATTTGCCTAGGGTTTGTGGCAGTGGCTATGACATCTGAACTCGGTGGCGCCGGATAGAAAGAATCGATGGGGCCGAGTTTGACTTTTGGTTTAGGTCATATGTGGATGTGAAAAAAGTAGTTGAGGGCTTTGGAGCATATCACTAAGCATTTTGAGCAAGAGCCTCATTAAGCAACACCTCATCCCTCCTTGATAGTATTGGCTTTTCCTATTGACTCAATGTGATCTTGGATCACCAAAATAGAAAATGTAGAGTCTTGAGCTTTGAGCTTGAGCCAATCCTTTTGTCCTTAGCATTTTGAGGGGTCCACTTTTCTCATCCATGCCATGCCAATCATTGAGCTTTCCGGAAATACTAATCTTGAAATAGCATTAGCTCAATGAGCTATATGTTGTTAGGAATTACCAAAACCACCTAGGGATAGTTGCACTTTCAACATTGCCTCCACTACATTAATAAACCCAGCGTCTTAGTTTTGGCATCCCATTCGGTTCATGCATGCCCGACACATGTTGATGAGATCGATTGATGTTCGAGAGATCAATTGCGTGTCGTGCAAGGAGATAAAGGTTTGGTCTGTTTCTATGGCGAAATTACCCAGCGAAGTGCTGTGTGGATCGGAGGAGTATATTATGCGTTCATAAGCGAAGCGAACATATTGCACCACCTAGTCCTCTTTCAATCAATCTCGGACCCGAGATGAAATCGAGAGAGAACAAGTGGGGGCATGTGTGATACCTAAAGCGGATTCAAAATTTTGAACCAGTGATCATAGCATCCATAAATCATATATAAAGGGTATTCAATGTTTGTTTAGTTTTGAGCGTACCATACACTCCTCCTATCCTTTCTAGTTTACATATAAGTTTTATGTGTAGTCAAAGTATCTCTACTTTGATAAAAAAGTATCGACATTCAACAATGCCCAATCAATATTATTAGATTAAATGCGTACTCCTAGATTTGTACTCGAGATGGTTTCCAATTTGTTTTCAACCACGTGAATGTGCTTGTTCGCACATGCTCTTCCTACTAAGTTTAGCCATGTATAGCCAGTCCAATAATAACTTTTTAAGCCCCTATCCAATAGTACTAGTTAGATCTTGACAACATCTGTACTAGAGTATGCAGTTCTCATAGTTCTACTCCCTCCTTCCATTTATATAGGGCCTATGTGGAGAGAGAGATGTGAAAAAGTAAGGAGTGAGCTCTCATGCAAGAGCCTAGCTATATCGCATTCCTAGTTAAATCGTACAATAAATATGAAGAAAGAGATGGAGAGGAGATGGGAAAAAGTACTAATACAATAGCCAACCTTATAATTTTTGTGTGGAAATAGCCAACCTTATAGCCCACACTCGTATGAGTGCATATAATAGATGATGGCTATAGATGACATGGCGGTTCCTTATAACCATCGTTGGCTATATTATTAACCATGCTCTAATCGTTTTCAAAACCGCATTTGACTATTGACAAGATTAATAGTACATGAGATGTATAATGTGAAAATTATATCATTGGAGCTCCTTTCACATACGTATCCCTGCCTTACCCTCCCTTTCGGTCACTTCTTGGCGGACCCGTGCTTGCTAGGCCCCACATATCGATTACTCAATGGGTTCGACCACGTCGAGGATCCTCATCGTAGTATACTCCCTCTGTTTTTATTTACTCTGCATAAAATAGCCTTGGTGGGGAGGGAAGGGCGTCGGTTTGCTCTCAAGCTGCGGTCCCTGGCGAGCAAAAACACAAGGCAAGCGCATTCCATTGATGGCGACATGGAGGTCCAGCGTGCGGGCTGCAACGAAGGTGACAAGAAGCGATGTCTGTAAAAAGCGATTGACGGTCGTCACGGAACCACTATTCACATCAGAACCTTATTTGCTCGGCCTATGCCAGCCTTTGCACTAAAATCACACCTAATCTCGGCCCTTCCCCACCTTTCAATCCTCTAGCCGCATCAGCGTCCCTAGTTAGCCGGAAAGCCATAGTGCGCCACAAGATCCTTGTCGGTGTCAAAACCGGCGGATCTCGGGTAGGGGTCCCAGCTGTCGTCTAAGGTGGATGGTAACAGGAGGCAAGCGACCACGATGTTTACCAGGTTCGGGCCCTCTCTATGGAGGTAATACCCTACTTCTGCTTGATTGATCTTGATGAATATGAGTATTACAGAGTTGATCTACCACGAGATCGTAGAGGCTAAACCCTAGAAGCTAGCCTATGGTATGATTGTTCTTGTCCTACGGACTAAACCCTCCGGTTTATATAGGCGGGGAGGGCTAGGGTTACAGTCGGTTACAACAGCGGAGATCTACATATCCGTATCGCCAAGCTTGCCTTCACGCCAAGAGAGTCCCATCCGGACACGAGGGCAATTGTATCTTCATAGTCCAACAGTCGACCAAAGGATATAGTCCGGCTGTCCGGATACCCCTAATCGAGGACTCCTCGGTAGCCCCGAACCAGGCTTCAATGGCGATGAGTCGGTAGCGATTTGTCTTGACATTGCAAAGCGGGTTCTTCTCCAAATTCTGAATACTTGTTTGAATAGTGTCGGCTTCCATAAATGTTGCACTCCTTGGCCTGCGCCTAATAATGGAGATCCTCAGCGTCGAGTTAATCACGAGAAGCGGGGCATTTACAATTGCCACCTAGCCATGTAGGCAAATCGCCTATTAAAGAGGCGAGTTCATAGATCCATATCATACCATCCACCTAGCAGTATCCATGAACACGCTGGAAAAAATCCATTCAACGGGGACGAGTCGCCACAACTCCTCCTCTGCCCCGTAGCCCTAAGCCCGGTGATTGGAAGAAGTGTTCCGTCCCGCATAGCCAACTAGTGAGGCAGCAGACCGAGTTTCTCCCCCAGTATATGGTCCCGTTCAAGCGGGTTTGCCACCTATAATGGCGGAGAACAAGCGAAACTTCCCCAATCCCTCCAAAGGGAGCAGGTATGCCTTGTCCCTTATTTATTAAGGGGACTAGGATTTCCAATTCACCCGTTCCTCCGGGCTCTCTGGATTTCTCGGCCTCCAGCTGCATAATTTCCTCCTGCCTCCATATTGCACATCATTTGGCTATGTCGCTCTTTGCGAACTATTTACGGGCTCAAGCTCACTTGAGCTCTGAAGAGGCTATTACGCCTCGTACCCCGTACAGGAGGGTCAACATTTCAAGTGGTGGGGCGAAATATGGCGCATCGCGGGACGGATACTGTCCGGCACCCGAAGAAACATCCGAAGGCTGGCCTTGAGTGGTTCTATATAAAGGCGTCCCTCTTAGGATCCTATTCGGATCGGCCTTCTGAGTTTAATAATGTTCCTCTGAAGAAAGCGCCTAAAGTGGCGACCAAGGCCCTCGGAGAAGATGATAGAGGCGTTCTTACGATGAGCGGATAAAGGTCTGGCTCTATCGGGATGACTAACCGAAGTTATGTCAATATGCATTATCGAGGGTGCAACCACTTCAATACGAGGCTGCCCAATGTGGGACTTTAGCGGGGAAGATGATGCCACCGCTGCAACCGTAAGGGCGGACTCGTTGCCGCTCTGGCAAAAATTCTGTGCAGTGCGTACAAGGGAGAGGAAGAGAGTTCCTCCGCATCAAACCAGCGGACGGATTCTCCATGTACAATCCTCCGAGCTGGGTAAGCTGCCACTTTTCATGCCCTTCCTTCGCATTTCCACAATAAATGTCTTATTTTGCCCGTTCACCACGGGGCTGCGTAAGGCAGCAAGGGAGATAAATAGCCCACCTCCACAACGGAGGAACTGAGCGGTCCCTCGACCCGGCCTTCAAGAGGATCCGGACATATTCGTGGAGCTAATCGTCGATATTTTATCAATTAAGCGCGATGAGGCCGTGGTGGCTATTCGGACCGACTATCCAGGGGCTCTTGCCTGCCCTCATGAGTAAGTGAGACCGAGGCCCAACCTTTGAAGTATCCTTTCCCGCACCTTAGCTTCCGTGTCTGCACGGTGTCTTACAGGGAAGGTCCTCCGGACGCCATGCCGAGCCGTGACGAGTTACTAGCAAAGTGTACCGAGGGCGAGCAGGCTGAAAAGAAAAGTGGTTCGGATGAGGCGCGCGCGCGCAGAGGTATGACATAAAACCTTGCTCTGTGGGTTTGTCTTTGAAAACAAAATAATACCCATGTTTCCCAGAAGGAAAAATTCTCGCCGGACTATATCTGGAGAAGTTGCCGATCACGCCTCCACCAGTAGGGCTCGGGGCGGACACGGAGGCGGGGGGCACGCGTCGGGCGTTCCTCCTCACGAGAGGATGCGGATAAAATCTCCGCTACAAATTCCGAAGTGGAGGCGCCATGAATCGCTTGACGCGCCATGGGCCGTACTCCGTGACACTTGTTTCTCCCAAGAGGCATTTGATGCCTTTAATTCGGGAGACGCGTTGTCGGTGTCAAAACCGGCGGATCTCGGGTAGGGGGTCCCGAACTGTGCGTCTAGGCGGATGGTATTTGGAGACAAGGGACACGATGTTTTACCCAGGTTTGGGCCCGTAAAACCCTACGTCCTGCTTGATTAATATTGATGATGTGTGTTACAGAGTGATCTACCACGAGATCAAGAGGCTAAACCCTAGAAGCTAGCCTATGGTATGATTGTTTTTAGTCCCTCGGACTAAAGCCCTCGGTTTATATAGACACCGAAGAGGGCTAGGGTTACCTGAGTCGGTTACAATGGTAGGAGATCTACATATCCATATCGCCAAACTTGCCTTCCACGCCAAGGAAAGTCCCATCCGGACACGGGGCCGAAGTCTTCAATCTTGTATCTTCATAGTCTTGGAGTCCGGCCGATGATGATGGTTCGACTATCGGACACCCCTAGTCCGGAACTCCTCGGTAGCCCTGAACCAGGCTTCAATGACGAGTCGGCGCACATGTTGTCTTCGGCATTGCAAAGCGGGTTCTTCCTCGAATAATTTATAGAAGATTGTGAACACGGGATAGTGTCGGCTCTACAAAGATAAATTCCACATACCATCGTAGAGAGAATAATATTACACAAGATCAATCGGTGGCGTATTACGTGGCGTGGCGTCGCACCACTACCAAGCTTTTACTCAAATTGTTTTATTGTTCCACCTCGGTAGCGTTTAGCGGCGAGTTTCCTTAGCACGTCTTGTCGAGCGAGATCGTGTTCCCCTTATTCGGGATTCCCATAAATACGGACGTGGGTAACCCAACGCGCCATTGATTGTGGCTTGGGAGATAGCGAGTTTTACCGGGCGGTGGGGACACATGTTTTGTCCGCCCATATAAGGGATAAAGATCCAACCCTTTTACTGCGCCTTCTTCCCCTTGGCTTATCCATCTCCATGAACTCGAGCTCCGGCGCCCAAGTCCGCACTTCTCACCTCAACCTTCTCCAACTATGTCCGGAGTGGGAGGCAAGTGGATGGCCTCCTCCGTCACGGAGGGCAGATCCGAGAAGCTGCTGCGATGCGGATGTTGTCCAGCAACATCAGCGCATCGGCTCCCAGCGAGGAGAGCTCGTCCCCAACCCGAGGCCCCATTAGAGGTAGTATTTCTTCCCCATTTCCTCCATGGACTGGGCTTCCCTTCATCCCTTTGTCAGGGGCTCATGTTCTACTCGGCCTAGATTTCCATGATCTGGCCCCAATTTCATCCTCAACATCTCGGCGTTTATAAATGGTAATGCGAAACCTTCCTCTGCATCAGCCCCACTTTGGCTTGTGGCTCAAGACCTTGATGTCAAGCGAAGGTTGTGAAGGGCAGCCAAGCGGAGTCTTGGAGGCACCATGGTGGGCAGGATGTCCCACGTTCAACGTGGTGGAGGGCACTTTCGTGGAAACCATCAAGGGGTGGCAATCGGGGTGGTTCTACATCACCGAGCAGCGTGACCCTGATTGGGCAGCGGACCCCAATTCAGATCTGGCATCCTACGGCTCACCTCTGGAAAGAGAGTGGCGGTTTGAGGATTCGGAGGGCTGGCCGGACTCCAAGCTTTGTATCCGAAGTGGTGGACAAAAGCTCAAGCTTGTCAGCGTAGTCGGTCATGCTCATCCGCGGATTCTCCGTGCCAGCAGCGGGGCTTCAACATGTGGGAGTTTGATCCGGCGCAGCACGGACCTGGCGGGTTCTTGACACTCGTGCGAAGATATGCGGAAGGTCTTTGTTCAAAGGCGCAAGCTCCGCATCCGCTACGAATCATGATTCCGCTCGGCGTCCAGGTGACGAGGTAAGTGATTTCACCACTTGTTTTCCATAGTTTGGTTCTATCGGGATCTAAACTCCCTTTACCTTTGCGAGGAATGGCTGGCGAAGGCGAGCAGATTATCTATCGGCCCCATTGCGGAAGGACCCGGCGGGCGCCCGCCTAGCAGACTCTTTGGCTCCGGCACCCGTGGTCTGGGAGAAGAAAACCAGAAAGGCGGCCACGGGGACTCGGAAGAGTTCCGTTTTCAGGTGCTATCGGATGATGAATCCGAGGCGACTCCTCCCACCAAGGCGAGGAGGAGAAGAAAGCCTCTCCCGGAAGTGAGGGAAAAGAAGGCCTCCCCAACAAGGGAGGCGAAGAATCAAGAAGGAAAAACTCTTCCCGGGCTGCTCCGTAGCGCCCGGTGACAATAGCGAGACTGGCCTCCAAGGGCCAAGCCCTGGCGGGATCGTAAATATCCGGACTCCCGAATAACTTCAAGGTTTTCTTTTAGCCACATAATGTCTTTCTAATACGCATACAACCTGCAGTCCGCCCAGGATGATCTTCCCGTTTAAATCGGCGGGTCCTTGGAGTCGTCGGATATGGATTCCCTTCGACTGCCTCCACCCCGTGCCGCCGACAACGCGGTGAGATCCCAGAAAGGACCCACCAGGAGGAGGAGGCCCGAAGGTGTCACGGACACCCTCCGGACTTTGCACGGACTCAGCCGGAGGCCACGGTGGCTCAGTCCGTGGCGACCCCCGTAAGAAAAGGGCAAGACATGCGCCCGGCTGCCTCCATCCAACCGGAGGTGCGGATAATTCTTTGGAGGTGCTCAGCGGCGCCTCCATCAAGAAGAACACCACCTTTATTATGAGTCACGGTGATTGAAGGTTCAGCTCGCCAAGGCGGGCTGACCAAAGCTGCGATGGCCTTCTAACAGGCTTTGAGGTAAGAATTTCAATATATGTAAAATGGTACCGCATAGACGGTAGTTCGATTGTTCGGAAGAAAAGCGGATGAGGATCTTTAGAAAGATAAGCGCATGAGTCATAAAAATATGTCAATATGGGATTGCGGAAATTTGTCTCTGACCTCCGCCCGCCTTGGCTGAGGTCAATACTGAAGGAAAACCTCGGCGGTCAGAAACGAGCTCGGTCATGCCAAAGCAGCTCGAGGAAAAAGAAGGTGAGTAATACCTTATGAAAATTGTACCTTCTGAGAAAAGGATTTGGTTGCAAGAAAAATGACAAGGATAACATGGGTATTGTAGGGGCCACTAACGAGGTGGAGACCACAGAAGGAGGCGATGGCGGCCGCGAGCATAATCTCTGACCCGCAGGCGGCGAGAAGCGAGAAGCAGGAGGCCTTGGTGGCGGAGGTACAGCAAGAGCTCGAGGATCTCGTGAAAAAACATGAGAGCTTGGGCGTGTCTCGAACTCGAGTGCGAGCTTACTGCAACTCTTGAGAGTGCCAAAGCCGCTAAGGCGAAGCCTGCAAGGCCCTCCGAGAGATGAGGCGGTGAAGAAAATAGCAGCGGGTAAGGCATTTTCATGCAAAGTAAGCATCTGAGTTAATTACTTGCTTACCCGGTCGGAGCTCTCGGGGGCGTTCGAGATCTTCCTCATGGCGTGTCCGATCTTGCCGCATTCTACGGGCGAGGAGGGAGCTCGGCGGAGAAGGTCTTGGTCTCGGTATCTTTGAGGCGGACATCCAGTGCTTATAGCGACCAGCTGAAGCAGCTGGTCGAGCTCCTAAAGCGGCGAACAGGCCATGAAGGGCCTCATAGTTGGGTGTGGCCTAAGGAGGCCATGCACAGGAGCTACTTCGGCCTGGTGCGGCGGTGATAGATCGTGCCCGTGGGTTGAAGTTATCAAGCATTCGCTTGTATTGAGGTGCCGTCGGGCCTTGCCCATAAAGGTGCCTTGGGGCAAGATGGATGCCGAAGCTCGTGGCGGACCCGCCACGGTGGGCAAGGAGCATCATGCGCCGAGATGTATTATAAGAGTGTCTTTGAAGGCGCCCGCACTATTGGGTGAGTGCTCCAAAGATGCAATATTTGAGTAGACTCGCATTTTGTTATCTGTCGCTGAAAACTTAGTTCATATCGCTAAGCAGCGCTTGTTAATTTAAAATATTACCTTACGTGCGGCTGTTTATCAAATCGAGAGATGGCAAGTCGTGGCTTCAACCCCATTCCACAGTGCTGGGGTGTTAGGGATAAACTTGCGCTCTTGTTCCCATTTTGGGTCCATCTAGGGGCGCTCAACACAGCGAACAAGGCAACGGACTTATAATGCTTGAACACTCTCCTTAGCCATAGAATTCTATAATTTTAAATTTGGTGAAGCCTCTAGTCTTGGAAGGCGAATTTGGGCGCTATCCATGCCTTGGCGGACAGTATCAGCTCCTCGCTCTAAGCGGCATAAGTCTTTAAGGACTGCATAAAAACCTCCCGAACAGCGACCGGCTCTCGCCTCATCATGACGGTCAGTTTAGCTTTCTCCGAGGTGTTAACCCAACTCAAGCTGAGGCGGAATCGCGGTGGTTCTCCAGTGCTACCTTAGCTAATATAGCAGGCGTAAGGTACCAAAACATGGGGCAGGCAAACCCAACTATTGACCCAAGACATGATTGGACCGATGCATATAGTGCTATAAGTTGGGTGCCGCACTTGTGAAAGTGTTAGGACTCATCATACCATAGCGGAAACATAAGCCCCTGGTGTATATTAGCCGTACCAAAGTGTACGGATCACGACATCCGTGAATGAACATATGTATGAAAAAGAAATGCAATTATAAGCAAAAAGTTGCTGCATTGTTTAATTCAATAAGTGCTGCTACGAATGCGAGCGATACAAATAGTGCGATAAGCAAGGTATGGGACTGTTTAAACATGTCCCCCTCCGAGGTAGGCTGCAGATTGGTGTATAAAAATGCTCGTAATGGAGACCACACTGTATATTCGTTGTAGCCTTTATCCTTCCCAGGCTGTTGCATCGTGAGTTGGCGGTCTGCTGCGGGCAGGGGCCTCGACAAGCGAGTCCTATGGGTAAAAAGTAAAGGTAAAAAGAAAAGAAAAGGCGACACACTTGAGAGCCCTGGTGTGGTTGAGCCCACGATCTGGGTTTATCGTTGTCGTGCCCTCTCCCCATGCCCATGGTATCTTGAGGCGTAATGGTGTGCGAAGGACCTGCTGACGTTCGCGGGGCTGGGGTTGGGGCCGCCTTTGCTACGTGCTCGGGGCGTGCCAGGTGGTCTTGTTGTAAGTTACTCGGAGGCGCTTAGCTGTGTCCGGCAGCAACGGCGGACTCGAGTGCCTTAAGAGGCTGCATTGCACTTACGCAAGAGCGGCTGTATGTTCCTCGTGCGGAAGAGCGTTCGGTGTTTCCGTTGACCGTGATGACTCCTCGAGGGCTGGCATCTTGAGCTTGAGGTATCGTAGTGCGGCACCGCGTTGAACTTTGCGAATGCGGTACGTCCGAGCAAGGCATGATAGCCGCTGCGGAACGGGACTATGTCGAAGATTAACTCCTCGCTTAGGAAGTTATCCGGGGATCCGAAGACCACTTCCAGTGTAATTGAGCCTATACAATTGGCTTCTACACCTGGTATGACGCCTTTAAAGGTCGTTTTGGAAGGTTTAATCCTTGAGGGGTCTATGCCCATTTTGCGCCTTGTATCACAGTAAAAGCAGGTTCGAGGCTCTGCCGCCGTCCATCGGGACTACGGTTAGGTGAAATCCATTGATGATTGGGTCTAAGACCGGTCTGGCCGAATCCGCCGTGGCGGATGCTAATGGGGTGGTCCCTTGGTCCAAAAGTGATCGGGCGGGAGGACCATGGATTGAACTTGAGGCAAGCTGGCTCCATCGCGTAGACATCCACGAGTGCGCTTCGCTCCCTTTTGGGTATGTGCGTTGCGTATATCATGTTCACCATCCGCTTTTTGTGGAAACCCATACATCCTCTATTGTTCGGCGGTTGGGTCTCGTCCTCGTCATCGCTATGCAGCCCCTTGTCATTGTTTTTGGCAGTTAACACACCTTGCTTGAATACCCAACAGTCCTGTTGGTGTGGTTAAGCGGCTTTTGAAGTCTTGTGTGTATCGCTGGCGTTGAGTATTCGGTCCAAATTGGGACGGACCGGAGTAGTTCTTTTGAATGGCTTTTCTGGCGACGGGTTTAGAGCCTCTGAATCCGGCATTGATTGCCGTATCCTCAATGTTGTCGCCGTTAGTGCGGCGTTTGTTTTATTCTGTGGCGGCCTGCCATTTCGGTCCTTGAAGTCGGACTGCCGAAATTTTCTTGAGGTTGTTGCTGCGTGCTAGCCAGCTGTCCTCACCAGCGAAGCGGGTCATGAGTGATGTGGCGGCTGCCATGGATTTGGCTTTTCCTATCCTAGGTGCGGGCAAGCCACTCGTCGCGGATGTTATGCTTGAAGGCGCGAGGGCCTCACTTATCCGGACGGTCGATGATTTGGTTTTCTTGGTTAGAACTGTGTCCAGAATTATGCGGCGATTCGTCTGCTGCTGAATTATGTGGCTTAGGTCATCGGTGTCTGGTGGTAGCACATAAGTGCCACAGAAGTTATCGAGGAATCGGCTTCGGGTCCTCCAACTCCCAATTGACTCTGCTTGGCAAGCTGTTGAGCCAATGCGGGCTGGTCCTTTAAGCAGGGGAGGTATTTGATGGCGTGAAGATCGTCACCGCGGGCCATGTGGATGTGAAGGAGATAGTCTTGATCCAAACGCGGGGTGCATTGTGCCATCATAAGTTCAATATTGTGGGTTTAAACCCTTGAGATTTGATGATCCATTACTTAAATGCATGAAGCATAGTGGGTGTCTGGCGCCTACTGTCTTGGCGATATCGCGGCCAGACTCAAAAGAGCTTTATGCATTTTGTTCGGCCCGACCGGACTTCTGTGTCGGTAGCGATGGTTGTAAATCCCGTGCCGTGGGGTGCCCATGCGATCCATAGATCGATCTTGATTGTCTTGCCTTGTCCTCCAATATATCCACTTGAGTCGGGCGTTCCCACGTGGCCGTGTGCTTTTGGCGATGTCGAGTGCGGTTCTAGTGAAGGGCCTAGAGGCCTCTCTGTCGCGACCACGGGGTGGTCGATCGGCCCGTATTGTCTCTTGGTGATGCGGGTTGTAAGCCTCCTCCTCTAATCGGGGAGCAGCTTGCGTTTAGGGTAGCTTTGGAGGCGTTCGAGCTCATGCTCTTGACGCGAGGACTTGATCCATCTGTCGGCTAGCAGATCTGATCAGCTCTAAGTTGTTGCTGCTTTTTCTTGAGGCTGTTACGCCGTGGCCATAAGCCTGCGTCTAAACACTCTTATTCGACGAGATCCTCAGGCACGTCGAATTCATCGTCGTCGAGGCTTGCTTCGTCTCTGGAGGGAGGCATATAATCCTCTACCTCTTCTTCTGCCGCTCTCTCATGCGGACTTGCTTCTCCCTCCTCCTGCGCTGAGTCCTGCTGGAGGGTTTTCTTGACCTTGTCCGGGTGTTATTATCTCCGTGCAGAATCACCGTTTCTTTGTGGCGGGATTTAAGCGGCCTTGTTGGCGTCGGCGCTTCGGTTGCTTCTTGGAGGGTCATCCTCCGTTGTTCCATCGCCGTTCCCATATTTTGGGATGTCCACCATGTATATGTCGTATGTGAGGTGGCCTTCCGGTGCCCTATAGGCTCTTGGTCTTGGTCATCTCCGGCATCGTCGTCGTCCATCCGTCCATGTCTTGGGCGAATTCTAGCATGTCGGTTAAATCGTCATCGGCAGTGGCTACAAAGTGGGTGGTGGGTGGGCGTTGAATTTCTTTGTCGTCGCATCCCAACCTTCTGGCGTAATCCGGCCAGGGCTCTCCGGATAAAGAGAGACTTTAGTGAATTCAGGATGTCGCCAAAGGCGAGTCTTGAAAGATGTCATGACGATGAACTCCATGTGAGCGCCCAATCGGATTCGATTAGCAAGAGCGGAGGTTGGTCGGAGGAGTCCGGCACCACAGGTCGAGGTCTTAGCGAAGGACGAGGGATGGAGTTTGGCTCAATTGTCGTGGGATTATGCGCCCCGGTGGTGTCCAACCACTGCGTCCTTGATCGGGGAATCGGCTCCGGATTAAGGAGTCGGGCGGAGGCTGAGTGCGGCCTCGAGCCTTTGTTGGTCGCGAGCTAGATCATGCCCATCGAAGCAGGCGCTTGCGCTCGGCTGCGGCTCGAATCCGCCGAAGATCAAGTCTCGCGGATATCGGCCGTATAGTTCAAACTTCCGTCTGACTTGATGGCGGGCGTAGCTTCGATCTGCTCCGGATGGCCAAGCGAATTGGCCCGGTGCAAAGCCGCGAATCTGAAGATCTGTCAGGGGAGAAAGGTCCCACCACAGGACTGCGTCGTTGTTGATGATCGAAGGAGCCATCAGGCCTATCGGTGGCGACACGGAGGAACTCTCAATGAAAGCACCAATGTGGGTGTCAAAACCGGCGGATCTCGGGTAGGGGTCCCGAGCTGCGTCTAAGCGGATGGTAACGGAGACAAGGGACACGATGTTTTACCCAGGTTGGGCCCTCTTGATGGAGGTAAAACCCTACATCTGCTTGATTAATATTGATGATGTGTGTTACAAGAGTGGATCTACGAGATCAAGAGGCTAAACCCTAGAAGCTAGCCTATGGTATGATTGTTTTTAGATCCCTACGGACTAAAGCCCTCGAGTTTATATAGACACGAAGAGGGCTAGGGTTACCCAGTCGGTTACAATGGTAGGAGATCTACATATCCATATCGCCAAGCTTGCCTTCCGCCAAGAGAAAGTCCCATCCGGACAGGACAAAGTCTTCAATCTTGTATCTTCATAGTCTTGAGTCGGCCGATGATGATGGTTGACTATCGGACACCCCTAGTCCGGAACTCCCTCACCACGTACATCTGTGCTGCTCAAAATGGTCTTGCGAGAGCCACGGACGGTATGTAAAGGATATCTGGGTAAGAAAATTTGATGATTATATATATCAGTAGCCCCGAGACTTGAAGCAGTTAGCTGGCAGTTTAAGATCATTATCCGTCTGAGTTCTTCTGAGAAGAATACCCAATTGTCTCAAGAGCTGGAAGAGTGCAAGGCCCGACTACTGAGCCCATGATGGTCACATTGAAGGATGCAGAAGGCCCCCTCTGGTAACACCTGCTTTAAAGAATGGCGGGTACCATATAGGATGCGGCATCGTGCAATTACGACAATAAATATTGCAGATGGCGCGGAGTGAATCGGATGTGCAACATGTCATCTGGCAGCAAAAATTTGGCGGCGTGCTTACAAATGTTAGGCGGGAGGAAAAGCGATCTCAAGATGCCAATACCTAGCTGGCGTGGAATTAAAGGATGTTTAGCGCCCATTAGTCGGACTCCGTGAAGGAGAACAAGTGGCTTTGTGGCGACATTTTCGATAAGTGCTTGAGCGAACTTCAAAAAGAGTTTGGCGAAGAAGCCAGCTAACGAGTTATGTCTATAGGTATCTTTGAGGTCATCCATGAGCGAGATGCCCAGGTCTGCGGGTGATCTTCTACGAGCTCTCTGGCTGCTGCGAACAAGTTCGGCGGTGATGCAAGGTATTGCCAGGCCTTGTGGCCATCGGCTCCCTGCCGAAGGCCTTGGAGGACTTCGAGAAGCTCTAGGGAGCCGTGGCGCTTAGATTATGGAAGGTATCGGCCTGCCGTTAAGGTGCCGAGGAAGCTTGGGCCATGGTGAAGAGCGGTATACCAAGGTTGACCCAAACCACATGGCGAGTGGGACACATGGGATGGGAAAAAATCCTGTCGGTTTGGTGTATAACCAAGTAGAGTTTGCCGCCAAGTATTGCTTAGCAGGATTGTAGGCTAGACAGCTGTTGGATGGCATAGAACAAAATTTAATCAGTCAAGTGACTATGTAATTTGAATGACATGTAGAATGTCTCTAGCCGGATTGTAAATCATTTGTCATGGCGGACCTTTTCGCTTCAACCTCTGGACCCAATAGTCCGGAGTGTATCTGAATACCAACTCAATTATGTAAAGATCGGGGTATGCGTGGAAACCAGGCGTAGGGGTCATAAAGTGCTGGAACGGACAAGTACCCAACTAGTTATGTTATATTACATGGATAGTAAGAAACATCTTCCTGGGAGAATAGTTCCGTTAAGGGTTCCTTTCCCTGGGTACGCATGCCCTAATGTGCATGTCTGAACTGCGAGAAGAGACGTAGGCAAAACATCTGGGGGCAAGTGGAAAAAAATAAAAAGTCATCTTTTATTCACCGACCGAATATTCCCTTAAGAACGCTAGCATTGGCTTCACCTGATCTGAGGTACATATCCGGCTGAACCGGTAGTAACAATCGCAGAGGTGCTCCCTTATGCCCTAGCAGATTAGCGGGGCGTGGGGCATAAATACAAGAGCCGAGCAACCCGACTTGGCAAAACTTAAGTCATGTCGATGCATATAGTGGCGAAAAAAGGTACATGCGGAAGAATAACACATGTGCGGGACATGAAGCCCATAAAATATTTAAGCTTCTATATAGGAAGCCCCGGTATAATAGTAATTTGGCGCATCAAGATTGTGTAGTCAAAACACATTTTAGCCCTTCAAGGCCTCGAAAGAAAGGAAGAAAGAAAGAAAGAAAAAGGCGGATATGAATGTATAAAAATTTGGCCGGTAAGGAGGCGAACATGGAGTCGGTACTAGGCATAGAATCTTGAGTCTAGCTGCGTTCCATGGATTTGGCTCGGCGGTTGTCGATGCATCCCATGAGACGATGCGCTCCACGGTTAAGACCTGGTCAATAATGAAGGACCCTCCCATTTGGGCTTGAGCTTGTCCTTTTCTTATCCGGTAGGCGTAGAGCGAGGTCGCCAACATTATAGGTTTTGGCCCGTGCTTCTCTGCTTTGGTATCTTCTAGCTGTTCTTTGGTAGAATTGGAATGAGCTTTTGCCATGTCACGCTCCTCCTCGAGGCGTCAAACTGTCTGCCGATCGAGCTCGGCCTCTCTCTCTTCATACATGCTTTTCGAGGTGAGTCATGAATTATGTCGCGAGGCGAGAACAGCCTCTGCGCCGTACACCATAAAAAACGGTGTGTATCCGGTAGTGCGATTGGCGTGGTCCGCAGCCCCAGTCTGGTCGAGCTCCTCTACCCAATGCACATTAGATTCCTTTAAGGACCGCACTAATCTGGGTTTGATGCGCTCATGATAAGACCATTTGCTCGTTCGACTTGACCGTTAGTTTGTGGATGATAGAGCGAAGCATAATCGAGCTTGATGCCCATGTTGCTGCACTATAGTTTCACCTCGTCGGCGGTGAAGTTACGTGCCGTTGTCGATGATGATCTTTGTGGGGACACCATAGCGGTGTACAACCCGGATATAAAGTCTATCACTGGTCGGATTGGCCGTTTTAACGAGTTTGGCTTCTATCCATTTGGTGAATTTATCCACCATTACCGATAAGTATTTTTTCTTATGGGTTCCCCCTTTAAGGGGTCCAACCATATCAAGCCCCAGACGCATAAAGGCCAAGTAATGGGGATTGTTTCTAGGGCGACATGTGGCATATGGCTTTGGTTTGCAAAAAGTTGGCAACCGCGCAGCGTTGGACCAAGTCTGTGCGTGCCTCGGGCGTCGACCAATAAAATCCTGTCTGGAAGGCCTTACCACGAGGGCCGGGCTGCGGCGTGGTGGCCCAGGTCCGGCGTGAATTTTGCGAAGCTTCGCCCTTCCTCTTGGAGATGCACCTTTGAAGGACTCCGATGGTGCTTTTCTATAGAGCTCTCCCTCGTGGACCTTCTAGGCTTTAGATCGCCGCATGATGCAGCTGCCTCATTTTGGTCCTCGGGAAGTTCCTGCCTAGTTAGGTAGGCAGGAATGGATTCGAGTCCATGGGGCGATGGCGGCCATTATTACGTGGGCTGAAGGTGTTATTTGATGGCGAACGCCGATTATCAGTGTTAGGTGTCTGGCGTTGTGGCGGGTCCGGACTGTTGTTGCTGTTTCCCCTTCCCATACCACGGATGGCTTAAACAGCCTTTCAAGAATATGTTGGGTGGGACTGGATCGCGCTTAAGCGCCCGATATGAGGCAGGGCGTCCGCCGCTGATTGTTTTCGAGCTACATGCTGGAATTGAGCCCCTCGAACCGGCTGACAACTTGAGTGCGGCATTGCGATAAGCTGCCATTTTGAATCTTTAGCGTCGAAGTCTCCATTTATTTGGGATATTGCGAGTTCGAGTCCCGCACCTCCGGGCCTTGAATGCCCATGGAGCTGCCATCCGGAACCATGTAACGGGGCCTCATATTGACGGCATTGTTGGAGTCTGTATCTGATATTTGGAGTACATATTGAACTTGTATCTCCGGTAGGGGCGTCAAGGCGCGCCAGACCCCGACCGGCCAACATTTTAGAGCGTCGAAGTGCATAATCAATTGGAGTATCGCGTATATTCTTAGGGAGTTTGGCTTCTGTCCATTCGGCGACAAAATCGGCCAATACCTACGACTTAATAGCTGGCGAGGTTTATATGTTATGTCGAGCGGGAGGAGCTCTATGGCCCATTTGGCAATCAGGCCTGTGGCGTCGCGGTTGTTTATTATATAGATTGATTGGCACTTGAGAGGCCCTTGTAATTGAACTACTCTTGAAAGTAGTGTCGTAGTTTCGGGATGCCATGAATACGCATACGCTATCTTTTGATAATGCGGGTATCGTGATTTGCATGGGGTGAGGACGGTGGATACATAATATACCGGCCTTTGAAGGGAATTTATGTCCGTCCGTTTCTCATTCGACGACGGCTGCGCTTAACGACTTGATGAGTCGTTGCTATATATACAACATCGGTTCGCCGATGTTTGGCGCGAGATTGAATTAGTGGCGAATGGCTTTTATTTCTTCGATCCGGCCGTGGCAGCATCCGTCCACTCGAAGTGTTCGATCGCCCGAAGAAGGCGATAAAGGGGTAGTGCCTTTTCTCCTAATCGGAGATAAAAGCGACTTAAGGCATAGCATCGATTAATTTCTGGATTTTCTTGAGTGCAGTTGGGATGGCCAATTGTGGACAGGGCTCGGTTTTAGCGGTTGCTTCAATCCCTCTACTAGAGGCGATGAAACCGGAGGCTTTCATGCGGGCACGCTGCAAAACACATTTTTCGGATTGAGCTTGATGTCGTATGTTAGGAGGTTGTTGAGCGTAAGCCTCAAGTTGTCTATTAAAAGTCGGCGTGTCTGGTTTTGATGACCACATCGTCTATGTATGCTTCCACTGTTTTGCCGATTTGCTTTTCCATGCATATACAGAATCATGCGTTGATCGTTGCGGCGTTCTTAAGCCGAAAGGCATTGTGTTGAAAGAGAAGGGCGTATGGGCGTGATAAAGCCGTTCTTGACGGCTTAGTCGGACTTCGGCCATCTTGGTTTTAGTGGTAGCGGGTATGCATCGAGGAAGCACAATGAGTCGTGTCCAGTGATGGCGTCGATAATTTGATCGATCGCGGGGAGGAGGGATCCTTTGGGCAAGCTTTATTGAGGTCTTTGAAGTCGACACATAAGCGCTAGGATTTGTCCTTCTTTGGTACCATCACCAGGTTTGCTAGCCAGTCCGGGTGTTTTATTTCTCTGATGAATCCGGCCTCCAATAACTTGGCTAGCTCCTGCATCCATAACTTAACTTAGATTGAGGAAGCGCGAAGAGTCTACCTTGACCGGCTTGAACCCTTTTAGAATGTTAAGGCTATGCTCAGCCAACTGTGCGGAGTTCTGGCATGTCTCGATGGGTGCCGAGCAAATATATCGATTCTCATGGCGGGAACTCCGTAGTCTTGGCGTCCACATCGGGGTTTAGCGTTGCCTTAATTGAGGCTGTTTGGCGAGGGTCACATTGGGTGGACTTGGAATTTGACTTCGCCGTCCCTGGTTTGAAAGAGGTGGACTTGGATCTCTTGTCGAGTATCCGTCGTCCCTGTCCATGGCGAGCTTAGCGCGAGTTAACTCCTCTGCCGCTAGGGCTTTGGATAGTGCCTCGAGGGCTAGTCACGGCTGTTTTTTTTCGGTAGCGGGCTATATCGGATCACTAGCTAGAGTGATAATTCCATTAGGCCTAGGCATTTTGAGGTTCATGTACCCGTAATGGGGTATAGCTTGGAAGATCGTGAATGCCTCCGCCCTAGAAGGCGTGGTATCCACTCTTGAGCAGGGCCACTTGGAATATTATTTCTTCGGACTGTAATTTTCGGTGTGCCCGAATACCACATCTAGTGTGATTTTCCTAGCATAGCGTGCCTCCCGACTGGGATGATTCCTCTAAAGGTTGTGCTTCTTTGCTCAATGCGGTTCCAATCTATTTCCATTTTGTGAAGGAGTTTCCTCGTAAATGAGGTTTAATCCATTTTGCCGCCGTCCATGAGCACTTTAGTGATCCAGCAAATCCACAATTGGACTAAGGACTAATCGCGGCTGGTGCTCGGGCTGTTGACATTTAGGTTCTTCGCTGGAACTAAAGGTGATAGCCGTGTCGCTCCATGGTTGTGCTGCGCCACGGAAGATCTCGGCAAGGCCGGAGTGCTCGCTTGCGCCTATTATTTGGCCGAATGTCTCAAAGGCTATTAAGACTAATGTTGTAATTCACGGGATGTTGCTCTGCAGGTGCTTTGCATGAGGAGATCCTCGCCGCTCTTAGCAACTTTGCGGAGTACCCAACATGCTCTAAAGGCTGTGTGTTGGTGTGGTATCCACCGTCTTTGTGAATTTTCGCGGGGTCCGTTAAGCCATCCCTCAATACGGTTCCATGCCACATGGTGGGCTTTTGCTTTTTTGTGATTGAATCGAGGTGACTTACGGGGGTCGCCCTTTTGATTGGATTGGGTGTTTACCCAAAGCGGATTATCCCAAAATTCTGTTTCGATTTTCGAGGCGCTCTCCATACATGGGTACTTCCGTACTTCTTGCGCCGTCGATGAAGTGTGCTATATTGCGCGTTGCTTATGGCATTAAGGATTCCTTGTCCGTTGCAATTATTGCGAAGAGAATGAAAGTACGTCTTCCTCTCGTGAGGTCCCTTGACCTTGTTCATTACAAGGAGGAATCGGCCAATAGTGATGTCTCTTGTTTTCACAGAACTCTTGTCTAATGTGGGAGATACGCTTGTATGCGGGTGGGTGGGGCGGATTTAAGTCAGAACTTGGCCCGATCTGAGACCTGGGGGCATGGGAGCTTCGATCTTGGAGGTTCGGGCTCAGTGATGTCGCCCGATGGGTCTGGCCTTTGCTGATTCTACGTTCAAGGCTTGGGGATGTCCTTCCGTATACAAGGTATCCGGCTCGGAGAGCTCGGAATCGGACATAGTTTGTCACGAAGATTGAGGAAGAATTACCGCATTGTTCCTCCACCACGCTATCGATGGGTGACCGGCGGAGAGTTAATCTCCCTTTGGTCGGGTTTAAGCCCGATCTGATCATAGTCCTAGCGACTCCCCTAAGCGGCAATGTGATCCAAGAGCTCGTTTGGGGAAGAGAGCTCCATCGGATCCATCTGCTGGCAAGTTCCGAGAAGCGTGGAGGATGTCTCGATGACAGAAGTCATCTCGGTGCAGCAGCGAGCAGGCGGTCATGACAAGCTTCGCCTGGCCAGGATGCAATGCAGCTGACGGGAGCTCTCCCAGGAATTGGCGCTGTCCATGATAACAAGGCTGCGACATCCTTCCTTATGGTAATGGCATGAGTGGAACTCTCAATGAAAGCACCAATGTCGATTATCAAAACCGGCGGATCTCGGGTAGAGGGTCCCGAACTATCGTCTAAGGTGGATGGTAACGAGGGAGGCAAGGGACCGATGTTTACCCGGGTTGGGCCCCTCTCTATGGAGGTAATACCCTACTTCAACTTGATTGATCTTGGCGAATATGGTATTACAAGAGTTGATCTACCGAGATCGTAGATGCTAAACCCTATAAGCTAGCCTATAGCATGATTGTTCTTGTCCTACGGACTAAACCCCCAGTTTATATAGACCTTGGAGGGCTAGGGTTACAGTCGGTTACAACGAAGGAGATTTACATATCCAAGTCATGCAACGCTTGCCTTCCACGCAAGAGAGTCCTGTCCAGGACCGCGAGCCGAAGTCTTGATCTTGTATCTTCATAGTCCAATAGTCCAGCCAAAGGATATAGTCCGGCTGTCCGGATACTCCCTAATCCAGGACTCCCTCAATCACGTACTACAAGATGCTGACGCCGGAGCGCCGTGTAGAAATCACGGTGGCGGTCGGCGCTAGAGAGCTCCGTTCCCAAGCTCGCTTTGCGGCGGGCCAATCCCCGAGTTCTCTGGAGCCAAGCTACGAGGAGGAGGAAGCCGATCCAATGTTCATGGCGGAGGTCACGGCGCAGAAGGCCCCGATAGGTATGAGGCGATGGGCGTCGACTTCGTGCTTGCGTTCGAGTCCCCCATAGTGCTTGGCGGACCAGCGGTTCAACTGGCGATACTAAGGAGGACCCGGGAGGCAGAGGCTCAACTCGGCGGCAGCGCGCATGCTACTGCCATCGAGGCTCTCTTGCAGCGGAACCGGATGTCGTGGATGTGAACCGGCGGTGGAGGCTCAACTTGAGGCGGAGGCCAGATCACTGCCATCAAAAGGCCTCCTGCCCGGCGAACCGAAGGCGTCACAGACTTGAACCGGGCGGAAGGCTCAACGCTGATGCAGGCCAGCGCGGATGCCCGCTCTCCTCGAGGCCCTCCTACAGGCCAGGAAGGACGTCTGGACTTGAATCGGGCGGCGGAGGCTCGACTCGGCGGAGGCGCGTGGATGTCACTGCCATCGAGGCCCTCCTGCCCAGGCGGAACCGGGCGCCCTCGAGTTGAGCAGGCGGTGCTCTGCAATCCGTGCAGGCGCCCTCCGCTCAGCGTGAACGAGATAGGCTGAGGCCGAGGACAACCACGGTGCGGAGACACACGTCGGCAGCTCGTGCAGTTGGCGCCCGGCAGCCAAAACGGTAGTCTCGTTCCTTGGCGATGATAGTTTTCTTTATGTTGTTGTTTTATGGATCTTTTCTTTGTGAAAACATATATTGTTATGCAAGTCGCCGATTGGGCCAGTCTACCATTTAGCGGTTGGATGAATATCCTCGTCTCCTAACCCTTCTTCCTCACCTCTTCTTCTTCCCAGACCACTTGCATGCGCGGCATGCGGATACTCCCCAACATGCGGTTGGATAAACATACTCTATGAGCGAAAATTATGTGCGGCGGTAGGATGGCTGAGTTGGTTTGTTCACATGCGACAACACGTGTCGGTGAGGTGCGTTCCCTTGGTTGGGTTTGCGGCATGTGCGAAGCGTGTGGATGTGAGGGTGCGGTGCAGCCATGGCGTCAGGAAGCGACGAGTGTGTGGGTGCGCCTTGCGCCCGTCTTAAGTGTACCTCCTTTTCATTTTGAAAACTTTAGGAAAGCTTGGGAAAAATGTGTGGAAGTATGGCAATGCAAGGCCTAGACCCAAACAGGATAAATGCGTATACTCTTACTAGGACTACTAGTGTTAAAAAAAGAAGGCGGGGGTTTTCCTTGGGGATTAATCGATACAAATCCTCGTTTCACGTGTCAATTAATCGTATTTTTCTCCAAAGCCCAAAAGCTAACCAGCTCACTCCTCATCACTTGATTAATGCAGCGCCATAAACTAACCTTCTCACTTACGCATGCATGCATGGGGTATTAATTCCTGGTTGCTAGTATGAGGCAAACCCCATCAATTTTGCCTCGATTAGTGTTAGTGGCCTTTTGCAAATTGTAATTATGATATCTTGGCCTTGTGTACAAAAAATGGAGGTAGTAACTATATTTGAGTTCCTTCCCGTTGCGGTGGCGTCGGCGATATCTCGAGCGTTGTGGTTTGGTGAAGTGCGTTCGGGAGAACACCATTGAGGAGACCATGGTAATTAGTTCAAGCGCCACACCTGCCAAGAGACAACGCCTTATTTGCATCCGGAAGTCCGTTGAACCAAAGAATGCGTAAATGTACTAGTACACAATAGTCGTCGTCCAGCAGTGCGGTGAGATGGTTTCTCGAAGAAGGCGATGGAGAAAGCGGGTCGGGAAGAGTGAAATGATAGTTCGCCGTCCATGCTTTGATTTGGCCTCACGCTTTGTGATTTGTGATAGAAGGACGAGGGTAGACTCATCCTCTATCTTTTACATCGTCCAAGCACGGGAGAAAAGGAGAGCGTTGCATTTTTGTTCCTTATCAATCAATCAATCGAGGAGCTTGGTTCCATCCTTTTTGGCTTTGGCAACCGTCCACAATGGCTCCCCGATGCCAAAAGCTATTTTCATTTGGCTACATTGTGGAAGCCCTTAACCGTACCACTTGGTTTTGCTCCTGTGTCTATCTATAAAAATCTCAATTATATTGATCTAAAAATTATAGAATCAAAGATTAGTAAAAGGAGGTTATTTTGCCGCTCGGATGGTGGGGAGGTTTCTTATTTTTGGGGCGTTGTCTGGCAGTTTGCTAACATGCGGTCCCGGTGTCGGTGCTTTACCAAGCGATCCGCTTCCCATGAGGCAAACAATGGCGGAAGCAACCGTGGTTAACTTGAAGAAGATGAGGAGAAGGGTTCAGCAACAAGTGAAATGATGGTTGCCGTCCTCCATCTTCTTTTTAGCATTATTACCGTCCTCCAACAACCCGGGAAAGGTGCAGCTTTGTGATTTGGCGCCTCATTGCTCATTACTATCGGCGCCATGGTTGGTGCTTCACCCGGCTGCTCGCACTTTATTCGGTATGTACGTGGACCCTGCTTGATGCTCCACATGTCGGCGAAAGGACTGAAGATTTATGAAAGTGGCACTCCACTCTTCTGACGGAGTACATGACATAATGACCCGAGTGAATCACTTGTCTATATAGTACTATAGTTTTGCTGTTTACGATCCATTGATACAAAACCAATTAGCGGAAAAGGCGGGATTTTTCCAGGTGGTATATCTGGCCATACATTTCAAAGGCAATTTTATTGTATGCAAACTGAATAATTAAGTAACAATATGATATCTAGTAAAACTAAAAACACATATGATTTATTGTGTAGAGTGTAGTAGTAGTCTGGATTGCATAGTTGTTAGATGTAACATCGAGCGTGTAGAGATATAGTTTTGGAGGCCCTCTGAGGAGAAAAGCGTATCGTTCACGAACTTCAGAATAAGCTGATTACGGTCACTATATCGTTTTGCGGTGATTATCGATCACTGCTACGGTTAGCTCGGTTACTCTTTGACCAGCCAAATAGTCTGCGTGGCACCATGTTGACTAGTTAAATTGACCACGTTCCTTGTGGGTCCCATGTTGTTCGCTGGGAAAGGTGGATAAACACAAATTTAGCGGTAGGACAAGATTCCACCCGTGCGAGAATCACTGGTTGTGTATGTATCATCGGGCCTTATGTGTGTGCATGCGTGTGGTTGAGCACTTGGCGTAAGTGTGTGTTGGTGTGTGGTGTCTGGTGTGTGCATGCATGCGTGCGTGTGTGCATGTGAGTGTTGCGTCGTGCGTGGCTCGTGTGTGCGTGTGAGTGTTGCGTCGTGCGTGGGTGCATGTGTTGTGAGTGTTGCGTGCATGCAGTTCGTGTGCATGCGTGCGTGTTATAATCACACACCAGCTCTGTGTTAAACAGCGGCTCCATACCAATACAAGGCCACCTTGTCCGCTGTGCCCGTGGTCATGACTTCGAACCACCGTCCAATATTTTTTTGTCGTTTGTTTTCATTCTTACTAGCAAGATGCCCGTGCTTTGCACGTAACATCAAGATGCATTTGTATGACTAGTTTATCTTGTGAGAGAAAAGGATGAATGAGGGAAGGCCTTATTTGCAAATGTGGAGAGGTGTGTGGGTACATCTTAGGCAAAATTGTCATAGTTTTTTCCTATCAATGGATATAATCGGATGGCCTATATTGGGATGGGGCACGATCATCACCAACTCTGTTTTTTTTATAGGAGTGTATTTTATCCACCTTATCTTATAAAAGCATAATCGGTGATGATGGGTGTCATTAATACGGATAGAAAAACAATCAAGATACCACCCTCCCCACTTGCAAATAAACTATCTAAATGCATATTATTCACAAATAACATCTTAATTTAAATGTAGATGTAGAGTAGATACAAAGCGATAGGTGGGCCGATGGTAGTGAGATAATGTGATGCAACACTAGAGGTGCCCGTGGGCGTTTAAGCGGTCAACTAGTGTGTCTTGAGCAAATCTGAGTTATCGGTGAGCCGTTTGTATAATAACCACGAAGCGTAAATGGTGACCGTGTGAGTGGATCGAAGTTCAATGTCGTATCATGCTTTCGTTTCAAATACAATGATTCCTTTGTTATATCGCGAGAAAGATGAAACATGCGTGAATGTGATGGGGGCTTACTTTTAGAGGACACGGAGATAGTTTGTGCGTGCTTGAAAGGGATGTAGAGGGGGGGGTATGTGATGGAGAGAGAGATGCTCTTCGTTTCTCTTTATTATGACTACCTTTATATATATAAAATATACAAATTCACGGTCTTGAATAAATATCATTGTGGGCACCATGCAATACAAGCGTTCATACTCCTCCATATAACTTTGTAATGTTGTATATATGTAGAAATTCTAAAATATTTTTTGGCACACTTTATTCAAAAGGAATGTTGTTCGAAATAAACACGAAGAGAGGGCTTCTTAGATCAATGGGAGTGCGTGATGTAACATGTGTGAATGTGTAGTTGATGCATTTAGCGAGGGCCTAGAGAGGTGTGTGTGTGTGTGTGTTTAGGGAGAGAGGATGGGGATTATTCTCTATGTGTACATTGCCATATTCCATGTCGACCCGTTTGGCTGCAACTTTTTTGGGAACTTTTGACAACAGTAAGGTGCTTTAGGTGCTGGTTCTATACTCGATGATGCGGTGGGTTGATGGACTCACTTATCTTCCAAGTCTTGTTGTTATCGTTATTAGATGGCCTTAAGCCATATTTTTGTAATAAGTCCTCTTTTGGACAACGATGTAATAAGTGTGGATTGCTACTCTGTTATAAATCCTTGAATCTTGTGTGGTGTCGGCATTCTTGATCGGGGATGACACACGGAAGACTTGATCCATTGGTCGGGTCGCTCGGAATGTCGAACCTGTTTTGAGGGACACGACCACTAAGTTAAAGCCATAGATCACTACTCTTTACATTTCTAACTCCTCATCTTTTCTACTCTTTTAGGATGTGACATAAAGATCAAATCGCCCAACCAGATGAAACCCCTTTTGGATTTCACTTGAAGGGTCACCAAGTACACGAACATTGGACTACCAAGCTTCAAGGACTTTCAAGCCACTCCGAAGAAATTTTGGAAGATTCAAGCTCACGTTCGGGAGGACATTCACCCCAATCACCAAGCCTATAGATAGTGTTTTGGTGCCCAAACCGAGTGCAGGAAAAGCATGGCAGCTCATATCACCATGGGGCGCTTGGAGAAGTTTACCAAAAGACCTCAAGGACACCATCTACCGATTTCGGACGAGATGAACAATGGGAGATAGTCGCACCAAAAGGATAGATCCATTGCAGCTTTCATCGGAGTTAAACCAGCACATTCGGCCGGAGAACCGGATGTCAATGATTGTCGAAAATGAAGAATCGAAGGAAGGATCCGAACTTGAAGAAGAACTAAAGTCTACGTAAGGACTACATGGGCGAGATCGTGCGTAGTAAGACAATAGCGATCTTAAGTATGAGATTGAAGAACTCAAGAAGAAATTAGCGCTCAAGAATGAAGACAAATTCATTGTCAGAAACAACTACATCATCATCCGACACCAATTGGATCCAAGTGAACCCGACTTTGAAAGGCGAATGGGCGGACATCATGGAGTCTTCCACGGTTCAAATTAATAGATGACCCCACATGCTAATAGTATTACCTCCATGTAAACATTATAGTTCAAACACTTTTGCGATAGTTAGACCGTTGTAAGCCCTTTGGAAATGAATGAAGTGATTTTGTGGCATTTGCTCATGTGCATTTGGGTAGTGTTTTCTCCTTAGACCTCACTCTATTCTTAATTTCTCGTCTTTTCTAAACCCTTGGATGCCTCCGAGGGCGACCCGGGTTTGTTTTCCCGAGAGATCACCCATTGATTCAGCGGAAACACTTTGATCCAAACATTGATAAAACCAACAACAACAACAACAACCCCACCACCACCACCACTGCGGATCACTTGCCGTTTCCTTAGGCTGCAACCCGGTGTATTCTACACCAGCCGATTTGCAGATGATTGGCTCCATAAGATAGGGAGGGTTGACCTGCGGGATGTTAGATGGAGAAAGGTGAAGTTTCCATCACGAAGGACCCTTGACATGGTGGGAGAATTTTACCACACCACCAAAAACTCACATGGGATCATTTAACAAGCTTTCCCTTGCCCATTTCTCGGCGGGAGCTATGGCCATGAAGAAGCGTGAGTTTAATTTCCCAAGGAGGAAGGATGTTGGCGATATGTGGATGATTTTAGTAAGTTAGGTTATGCCCCGATAGCGTTCTCGGTCACTAAGCGGGAATTTACGGAAGGGAATGATGAGTTAAGCATCAGTTGATGGTAGAAGTTTCAATAACTACCGGAGTTGGTAGACCGTGCTCTCATGATTGAAGGAAAGCAGACAAATTGAGAATCAAGAGAAGTATGGGGGGAAGTATAACTCGGAGCCTGAAGCCCGTTATACCCCTAAACGGGAGTTCGGTTTCAATACCCATGGAGGAGGTACGCACCATAATGGCCACAAAAATGGTAATGGGAATGGAGGGGCAGCGGCGAAGGACCACCATCAACCCCAACCAAGAAAGACTGAGCCATGTCCCTTTACAAGTGTTCCAAGACCGGACATTATGCAAATGGTCCGAAGGCCAAGGTGGTAATGGAAGCTGGAAAGAAGCCAAACCCTTTCAAAGGGGAGGGTGAACCACATTGATGTGGAGGGGTTGAAGATCAGCCCGATCAATTCGGTAATTTTTGGTTAAGTCATTTCTGCACTAGTTCTTTTCGATCGGTGCAGCATTCTACATATCAAGGGATTTGTGAAAAGTATAGCCTTCCTCGATTCTTAAAACCCCTATGCTAGTAAGCTCACCGGGAGGGGATATGGCGGACAAGGATGTTTTCAAGTGCCATTAAGTATAGGAAGGCATGTGTTTCCCGGGGTTTGATCATTTGGAATCCCAAGGTTGGATGTGATTCTCGGTATGGATTGGTTGTCGATGTATGGAAACATCGATTGCATAAATAAGGCGATTTTGCTCACAACACGGAAAGGAAGAAGGATTAGGTATGTATGCGACATGGACCAAATAGGAATCAAGTAAATTCCTTATTAGGAGTTGCGGAAGATGCCGTGGTGAAGGATTACCCGATGTATTTCACGAAATTGCGGAATGCCACGGAATAGAGACATTGAGTTTTTGATTGAGCTTTTGCGTCGGCCCAATATAGCGACCATAGGATGCCCCCAGTTTGGCGGAAATCAAGAAGGATTAAGGAGCTATTGGATAAAGGTTATATCGCCCAAGTTCCCTTGGGGATCACCCTACTTTTAGTAGAGAAGAAGGGCGGATCGTTAAGGATGGTTGTTGACTATCGTGGTTTAAATGAAGTAACAATCAGAACAAGTACCCCTACCAATGATAAATGATCTTTTGATCATTTGCAAGGACTAAAGTGTTTTCAAGATCGATTTGCGATCGGTACCATCGATTGAAGATTGAGGCGGGACATACCTAAGACAGCATTTACCACGAGATATGGGTATGAATATACCGTTATGTCATTTGGATTTCCCTCCTATTTCATGAACCGATGAACAAAGTGTTTATGGAGTTTTTGGATAAGTTAGTGGTGTTCATAGATGATATTTTGGTTTTCGAAGAATGAGGAGGAACATAAGGACCATTTGGATTGGTTTTGGAGAAACTAAGGGAACATCGGTTATATGCCAAGTTCAGCAAATGTGAGTTTTGCTAAAGGAAGTTGGATTTCTTGGACATGTTATATCCGGGAAGGGATAGAGACCCCGAAGGTTGAGACCGTAACCAAATGGGAAGCACCAACAAGTTGGAGAATCGGAGTTTCCTTGGACTCCGGAGGATACCCGAAATTCATTGAGAATTTCTCAAGGATTGCAAAGCCTATGTGAATTCTGAAAAAGGATACCAAGTTCATATGGTGAGGATTGTGAGGCAAGTTTTGGAGTTGAAGAAAGATTGGTTACCTCACGGTGTTAATTTTGCGGATCGGACCAAGGATTATGAGGTGTATTGCGGCTTCCGTCGAGGACTTGGAGCGTGCTTATCAGGAAGGAAGAGTTGTTTGTTGCTTCCGACAAGCGAAGCCTCATGAGTTGAATTATCCACATGATTTGGAGTTAGCAGCCGTTGTGCATGCATTGAAGACATGGAGACATTTTCTCATTGGAATCATTGTGAGGTGTACCACGGATCACAAGAGTTTGAAGTACATCTTCCGAAGGAATTAAATTCAGACATAGGAGATGGTTGGAGCTTATTAAGGTTATGATTGAATTGCATTATCACCCGGAAGGCTAACGTTGTGGGACATTGAGCCGTAAACCCGTCAATACACTAATGATGGGAGAATACCCAAGGAGTTAGCCGGGACCTTGAGGCTATGTTTGGAAATAGTTCGAGGCAATGTAAACATTGGAGATTATCTCGTTGATGGACAAAATCGAGGAGCTCAAAAGATAAGGAAGTTCCTCTATAAGGGAAAAATGGGAAGGAAAAGCAAAGGGATTTCGTGAGGATGAGCAGATACCCTATGGTTTGAGGACCGGTTTATGTGCCAAATGACCGGAGGGAAGTTGATTAAAGAGGCACATGATTGCCCTACTCGATTCACCGAAATACCAAGATGTATTTAGATTTGAAGGGCGTTACGGTGGACGAATGAAAAGGATATTGCAGTATGTAGCGTTTGTGATGTTTCAAAGGTGAAGGGAACATCGGCGAGGATTTTGCAACTTGCGATACCGAATGGAAGTGGGATAAACTAGGCATGGATTTCATCACAGGTTTGCCAAAGACTCGTTGGCTATACTCGATTTGGGTTAAAAGTCGACCGCTTGGAAGGTAGCTCATTTCATTCGTCAAGACTACCTATAGGTGCTAAGTTGGCAAAATATACATGACCGAATTGTGTGTTTGCGGGAGTTGGGATTATCGTATCGGATAGAAACAATTTACCTCAAAGTTTTGGAATCGGTTCCGAAACATTGGGAACCGGGCTGGAATTGATCGCTTTCCACCCGACCGATGGGGGGAGAAAGGTCAATCAGTTTTGGAGGATATCTTTGAGAGCTTGTGCAAGATTATGGATCTAGTTGGGATGATAACTTGGTATCAGTTTTCTTATAACAACGTTACCAAACCACGAAGATGGCACCTTCGAGGCTTTATGCGGAAGGGGTGCGGGACACCGTTATCATGGGGCGAATTGGAGCCGTCAATTGTTTGGACCAGATTTGATTAAAGTTCGAGCGGAAGGTTAAGTTGATTGCGATAGGCTCAAGGTAGCCAGTCGAAAGAAAAGCTTCGGATCAAAGCATGCGATAGAATATGAAGTTGGACGAGTTTATCTTAGAGTATCCCCTTGAGAGTTAAGCGTTTTGGAGTTAAAGGAAAATTAGCACCATTTGTTGGACCATATAGGATCTTGCAATGCATGGGAAAGTTGCTTATAAGCTGGAATTGCGGAAGGATTCGGGGAGTTCATGATGTATTCCATGTTTCTCGGTGAAGAAATGTCACTCCGAGGGGCGGAAATCCCTAAGAATCGGTGCCACTTGAAGCAATTCAGTTGAAGGATGATTTGACATATGAGGAGAAACCGTCAAGATTCTCGATTATGCGGAGTTACTCACAAAAGGTTATCAAGTTTTGCAAGGTTCGTGGAGCCACCACCTAAGGATGAACCACAGGAAGAGAAGAAGATTTGCTCAAGGACCACCCTCACCTATTTTCTATCCCCGGGATCTCGGGAGATTCATCTTAAGGGGTAGGTTTGTAACATCCCAAATTTTCAATTTGGAATGTTATACATTAATCATCATGCATTACATATTTTCTTGCATTTTGCCGATCCTAGAAATTTCCATAACTCAAGGACCCTGGGAAAGTTGGAATTTAAATTTTCATTTGGTTTCCTCGAATTATGAAAAAGGGATCATTTGATTGTATTTATTTCATCTTCAAATAATTTTCCAATATCAAATATGAGAGGGAATAATATGACTTTCCCAAAATTAGGAAAAATGAAGATTTAATAAATAAATCAAATTCTGGTTTTAGTTTATTTGCCTTAGGGAAAAATCGTGATTTCAAAAATTGCATTTTAGGCCCGGTAAAGTTCATTTTTTGACTCATTTTTGGAGTCGGGAAAATTCTTTGTAAATTTTGGAGTTCGTTTAGATTTTATTTTATTCGTTTTTTCTTTGATATTTAAAAAAAGCGGCGCCCCCGGGCCAAGGGCCCGGCCCCCGCCCCTCCCAGGCGCCCGCCCGCCGCCCGGCCGAATCGAGGAGGTTCCTCCTCCTCCTCCTCTTGCCCCCTCCCCAAGCCACCTCCCCCTTTAAATACCCCAACACCCCCCTCTTCCCCCACCCCCCTCCCCAACCCCAACCCCCGCCCGCCCCCTCTTGGCCCCCGCCCTTGCCCGGGTGTGCCGTCGCCCGCCCCCGGAGCCGTCTCGTCGAGTAGCCCTTTCACCTTCCCTCGGTTCGTTTTTTATATAAACCGTTCGGTTTTCTTTTTCGTTTTTGGTTTTTTGAAACCCTAGATCGGTTTATTTCGGTTTTCTTTTGTTGGTTTTTTGAAACCTAGATCAGTTTATTTTCGGTTTTGTTGTTTAGCGGGTTCTCCGGACCGTTGTCTTGCGTGATCACCGGTTATTCGTTAAGACGTCCATTCGTTTAATTGTCGTTTTCTTCTAATCGGTTTATTCCGCTATTTTTTTCGATGCGATTTGGATCCGATCTTCTTTCTAGTTATCTTCTCGCTCGTTTATCGAATCATGATTCAAGCGCCGGAGTTTGTTTGAAATCGCCGTTCCAACTAATCAACAAACCAAGTTTTCTACTGTAAAATTTGACCTAGTTTCAACTTGCTAGAACCGAGTTGTTTTCTTTCCCGGTTGTTTTCCGTGTTTTGTTCGATTCGTTTTCTTTTGCAACGGGGTTCTTAAGTTGAAATTTCTGGTGATCTTTTATTAGATTTACCGTGCATTAGATGAGTACTTATTGTATGCTTGTTGTTTGTCTGCGATAGATCACCGGTCGCCGCTTGTTCTTGAATCTCTAGGTTTCCGGATCATCACAAGGCAAGTAACCTTGATCATACCTTTTCTACTACCGTTTTTATGCATTAGACCAATCCTCAACATTGCATGATTAGGATCTAATAAATTGTGGGATGGGAAGTAGATTGAGGATACCTATTACCGTTTTTATGAAACCTTGGGAGTTACTTCTACTTTTGCTTATTTGCCATGCTATGCTAGTAGGCGTGGATTGGGTGAGTGATATCCAAGGATGTGAGATTGTTAAATTAATGGTTTATTTAAGGTGGCAAAAACACACATCAGGTGGATTGAGGCACGGGGTATCGGATTCTGTTTTCTTTTGGACCGCCACCCAGGGCTCAAAGGGATCATGAGATTATTCAAACTAGTAACTTCCGTGTGCAGCCACAAGCCATTATGGGCTCGGCATAGTTGATAAGTGTCGAACTCTTATAGTGGTGGACTACGATGTGGGGATGTAGGTGTCGGTCTACCCCGTAAGGTGCTAAGCAAAGACTATGTCTGGTCATCCGTTTCTCAAACACCCGTCGAGAAACCGGGGCGACGGTCTTGTGGGGAAAAGCGAAACCTCTGCGAGTGTATAAACTAATCATGATTAGCCGTGTCCCGGTTATGGACATCTTAGTATCTAGTACTTGAATATCATGTGAATCTCAACATGTTACTCTAATTTAATATTGTTGGGTTTTTAAGGATTATTTTAATTGGGATTGAGGATGTTGTCAACCATTCTCAATGTTTAACAACCACCATGATAGTTAATTAAATTTATTCCTTTCGTAGGAAAAGCGGCTTTATGCAAAACTTAACCGTAGAGCTTTTCCCCACCAATACATGTAATGCAGGCTTATCATTCATTATTCTCTATGTGTACATTGGCATATTCCATGTCTGACCCCGTTTTCCTGCAACTTTCATGTTGGACTTTTGAAACAGTAAGGTGCTTTAGGGGTGGTTCTATACTCGGTGATGCGCTGGAGTTGATGGACTCACTTATCTTCCAAGTCTTCCTGTTATCGTTATTAGATGGCCTTAAGCCATATTTATTGTAATAAGTCCTCTTTTGGACCGATGTAATAAGTGTGTGATTGCTACTTTATAAATCCTTAAATCGTGTGGTGTCATTTTGATCGGGGGACACACGAAACCGGAAGACTTGATCCATTGGTGAATTGCTACAAGCGAAACGGATCTCATAACTATATTCTTCTTGAGGCTCTTTAATTACTTTGTTTCCTCTTTTCCTGTACCATATTATCAAATATGTATTGACTTTTCAAAATGTGGAGGAAAGCCCAAAGGACCAAAAAGTACCGAACCAAATGGTGTGGAAATCTTCAAGGTTCACACCGGCAAGGAAGAACATGACTACACCAGTCAAAGCAAAGTCCTTAATCCTCATGCCTTTTAACTACTACTTACGACTGTTGAACCATGGTTTGCAGCAAATTCTTTACTCTTTTCATTTATACACAATTGTCTTAGTGTATCATTACCTTACAAGGTTTAAAAAGAGGTGATGTTCCTTTGATCTTGACCTGTAATCTAGTTTCTTGGACTTGCCCACACAATGTTAAAATTGCATGTTTATTTCTCGGTTGTTTTATGATATGAATGATGTCATACTATCTTAGTATTTAAACGTCTCTTTATCCTTAGCCCTCAATACAATGTGATGAAATAGACAATACATGCGATGGTACATGGTTATTTTTGGAACCTGGTTTTATTCGTACTTTGCAATAAAATACAACTATTATTTTACATGGGTTACGAATAAGTTACGTATATAGACCAAAGCTATTTTGTTTGGTTTTCTTCCTTAATATCTTACATTTTGGTACTACTTATGTAAAACCACAACATTTCAGGACTATGGAAAAATGGTGGAACCACCACCTTACGAAGGTGGCGAGGCAACTATAAACGCAATGTCGCTCTTCTCGGTGGGTTTTGTCCACTAAAGTCTAAAAACGTTCTGCGTAATATTGGGTTGGTTGTTAAGGCAATCTTGTCCAAACGCCTCATGATCCAAGATATCAAGCTCAAAACAATGTTGTATCTGCGCTCGGACACAAGTCCATTCCCTAAAGGAGACCCTTTGTGAAACAAGGAGACACTTCGATGTTGTCAAGATATGCATGGTTTTGAAGCGAGACTATCGACATTTGCTATGTTGGGAGCCTAGGAGGCGAAGGCCAAGGTTATGGTGCTCCATCGGACAATACAACATGGCATGTGATGGGTAAATGGTGACCGAACTTCGGTGGTGCATTTATCGCTGGAAACTTTTAGCCAACCTTCCTTTTATTTTATAGTTGTAACTTGTTTTGGTGCGATACAAAATTTGTTCTTACTCAAAATTTGAAAAAACAAGCCATTTTGTATAGTGTAGGGTGTTCCCTATATTTGCCTTTGGGAACTTTGATGCCACCCTTTAGTTTAATGGGCCTCCTATGGGGAAAACAAGGGAAGGGCCTATAAACAATGGGCCTTCTTGGTTAGAAACAATGGGCCTTTCCGGGGTGAACACAATGGGCCTTCTATGGGCGTATCATCAATGGGTTCTAAGGGCTTATGATGGTTGGCAAACATGGGCCAATAACGAGACCACATTATGGCGTAAATGGGCTAGGTTAAATAAATCCGTTCATGGGCCGACCATAAGGGGTCGTTTCGGCCGATTTTGATGGCGCTACCAAAAGCGGCCCGGCGTAAGACCCAGACGTGTAACCACGGGCTGAATTTGGCCCGCGAAAAATAGCGATGTGGGTAAGTAAACAAGCGTGGTAATGAGCCCGAATAAATGGGCCCCGAAGGCGAAAGATAACATGGGCAAAGCAATGGCCCGAATAATGGAGTCGTTAATGGGTATAAAGTGATACCTTCATTATGGGCTAGTTTCACCATGGGCCATTAATGGGTATAAAGTGATACTTTGTTCATTCGAAGGGTTTACCACGGGCCATTAATGGCCAAAGTAATAAGGGCCTCATATGGGCAAAATCATGGGCCATACATGGGCGGAAGTTAAACAATGGAATTATATTGGGGGCCCGATGGCTCTTTGGGACTAATTGGTTGGCCGTGCGGGCCACGGTTAGCGGGCTGTAAATGGGTATATCCGTGTGGGCCCTCGATTCAATCATACACTAATCATGCCCAAATATGCGATCAAGATCAAGGACTCACGGAAGTTCACAACACAACTCTACAATAAAATAAGTCATACAAGCATCATAATACAAGCCCGGGGGCCTCGGGGCTCGAATACAAGTGCTCGATCATAGGCGAGTCTGGAAGCAACAATATCTGGTACAACATAAGTTAAACAAGGTGCCATAAGATGGCTAGCACAAGCGGATATAGATCGAAGAGGGGGCCTCGCCCAGGATCCTCCGGTCACTCCTGGTGCGTTCGTGAGCTGCCGTAGTAGTGGCCCTCGGGTAGTAGTGTTGGCTGGGTCGCTCCGGGCTCCATTGCAGTTGCACAATCGATGAGATAGGGAAAAGGGGAACAAGGCAAGTGAGTACTCATCCAAAGTACTGCAAACAAAACTACATATGCATGGATATATGTGTAAGGGCCATATCGTTGGTGGCTGAGAATGCGAATAAGAGGGGATAGCTAGTCTTAGAAGACTAAACCCGGACACGCTTAACAGGAGGGGAGGTCTGAAGTCCTCAAGTAACATCTAGTTCCACCCAATCCCCCTCATAACCACGAGGCGACCACGGTTTATCGGCACTTGGAAGGGTGTGTTTTATCAAGTATCCGGTTCTGTTGTCATAAGCTCAAGGTACAACTCCAAGTGTCCTTCAAGATCCGGCTATGAATAGATTCTTCCTGGGGGTGCACCATCTTACCAGCCGCTTGTCCCATTTGGCGGACACACTTTCTGGGTCATGCGGGGGAAAAGCCCCCACCTAGCGGGAGGCCAACAGGGCTAAACCTAAGCCGAGTGCAGGCCCCGCCTGCACACACCGCGTTCGTCTGTGCAAGCAACCAGCCCTGGCGTTCAGTCCAATCCGGTGCGCCCCTTCGGCGCCGAAGTCTTGGTGATCCCCCGGGGGATACCCTCTCTCCCGTAGATGGTTAGTGCGTATAAGTTGCCAACTGATCAAATACCAAGACCTGTTAAGGTGTTAAGTATCCATGAGCCGACGGGCAGCCCACCTCTCTCCTAAGGGTCTCAACCGCCTGTCGCTCGCCCAAAATCCCTCCGGGGTGCTCCATCGGCCGACCGACTTTAGTCTCCATGTATCATGTATAAGTATATAATATCGTGATCAACTCCCGGTGATCACGGGATAAAAAGGGACGGACAAGAAATAGGGCCCAGATGAAATACTAGCATCCTATACTAAGCATATAGGATTGGGTAAATAAATGAAGTTACAAGGGGCTATCATAGTATGGAGTATCAAAAGCATAACATGCTATACTACTCTAATGCAAGCGGTGTAGTAAGTAAAGCGATATCGGTGATCAAGGGGGCTTGCCGGTTGCTCGCAAGAGAGGGTTCAACCCGTGGTCGGGCGGTGGGTCGGTCTCGTAGTCTCGGAAGAAAGGAAAAACAATGAATACAAAGTAGATATATCGATGCATGACATGACAAAGCGAAGGTGCCCTAACGTTAGAAAGTCTTGGTTAGGGGCATAGGAAGTTTTCCGTTCGGACGTCTGAACGGATGAACGGAGAGGAAAGTTTAGGTTCGATAGTTAGGGGGTGTGGTGAAGAGCGGACGCGTTCGGATTTCTTGCGGAAACTTTCATGTTGAAATTATTTTAATCGGATTACGGTTAAAAATATATTTTAAAAGATTTTATTAATTTAAATTTAATTAATTATTTAATTAATTGAAAATGCATTTATGACATCGTGATTCATCTTGCGTCAGTCCAAAGGGTTGTTGAGTCAACCACAGGTGGGTATGTCATTCACTAATGACTAATTACCCTAATCATTAATTAACATTTTAATTAAGTTAATTTGATTAGGGTTAATTAATCAAAATTAATTAGATTAATTAATTCTTAATTAATTAATTAATTAATTAATTATTAGTTAATTAGTTTAATTTATTTTATTTTATTTTATTCCTTTTTTTTTAAAAGCGTTTTTTTTTTAAAAGGGGGCCCCGATTAAGAGAAGGGGGCCCAAAGCCCGGGGGGGCCTTGTGGGCCTGGGAACCGTGGTGGGGGCGGGCCCCGGGAGACGGCCGGGGGGGCCTGGCAGGGACCCGGGCCCGGCGGGGAGGCTGGAAAAGGGGGTGGTGGGGGAAACGGGCCCGGTGGCCGGGCTTAAAAGGGAGGAAAGGAGGGGGCAGGCGGCCTGGGAACCGCGCAGGGGCGGAGGGTGGGAAGGAAGGGAGGGGGCCGGAGGGGGTGGGGCCGTCGTCGGCGGGGGAAGAGGGCAAAGGGGGTGGGGAAGCTCCGGTTAAAAGGGCGTCGGTGGGAGGGGGTTGGGGGGGGAGCCCGGCGTGGGAGGGAGGGGTGGCGGACGTCGTCGGGGGGAGGAGGAGGGCTCCCAGGCGGTGGGAGGAAGGGGGGCCGGTGGGCCGGGGGCGCCGCGAGGGGGGGGTGGCTCGGCGGGGAGGGGTTCCCGGGATCTCGGCGAGGGAGGGGGGGCCCGGGGGGTGGGGGGAGGGGAGGGGGGGGGGAAATTGGCGGGGGGGGGCGGGAAATGGGGGGAGGCCGTGGGGGGGGTGGGCGGGGGTGGGCGGGGGTTTTTCCAGTTTTTTATTATTTTTCCTTTTCGAAAAATGGGCAACAAAAATTAGTCCCCCAAAATGGGCATTTCCCCCCCTTTTATTTTGTTTTCTTTTTTATTTTTTTTTTTTATTTTTGTTTAATTTAAAAAAGGGAGTTAACAAAATTTTGTTGCAAACCATGGGGTTACAAATTTTAAAGAAACCCCAATTTTAAAAAAGATTTTTTGAAACCTTTTTATCGGTTTTTTGGTTTGGGAAATTTTTGGGGTTTTAGGGCGGGGTGTCAAGGAGAGGTTGTTAACAACCTGGTTTTCTTTGGGCCTTAACCCGGGTTACCAAACTCTAACAGAAATTCGGGCCGGAAGATTTTGGGAAAGGAAAGGGAATATCGAGGCATTCCCGTCCCGGTGGCCCCTTCATTGGTGACGAAATGGCCTTTTGAGTTGATAGCCTGTCTTTGGATGCGGCAAATTCTCTTTTAGGGAAGGTCTTGGTTTGCAATTCGGACCTTGGTTTTTTCCGGATGGGGTTCCCTTTGACCATTCGGAGGGTTGGGACTTTGCCATTAACACGGAAGGGTTTGGACGGAGCTATTTTATAAGCCCTTTTCCCCCTTTCGGAAAAGGAAAGGGCCAAATTTGGGACCTTAACTTGCCCTTGACGCGGTGAAAGCCCTTTTAAAATTGGTTAGCCGAAAATTTGGAAACTTTTCGCAGTTGGGATAAGGGGAAACCTGGTCTTTGGGTATAGGCGGTTCAATAATTTATTTTTTTGACGAGAAAGTCCCTTTAAAACTGCGAAAAATGCACCCTTTTCTATTTGGGAAAATCCGGCGAAGGTTTTCTTCCCTTTCCATTCGGGGGGTTGGACTTTGTCCTTCCCGAAAGGCCCTTACAACATACTTTATAAAGAAGGAATTGGGAAGTTTTTCCTTTTCTTGGGAAGGAAAGACCAAGTCCATTTCTTAGAATTTGGTTCCTTAAGGCCCCCGGGCCGGAATAAAGGCGATCCCGAAAAAATGAGGTTTCCCCAATTTTTCTTAAAATTGGGCAATTTTGAAAGTTTTAAGTGCCCAGGTCGGGAAAAGGCGTAAGGGGAAACCGGGAAAAACCCAATTTCGGCCAAAGGGGGGGTGCAAGCTTTGGGGTGACTTTCTTTAAAAATGCCTTTGGCGGTGATGGGGCGAAATAGCATCTTATTTCCCCGTTTGGGGAAATCCCAACCCAAATTTCCCCAGGCCCCCATTCTGGAAAGCGGAGTTCAGGCGGGGGCCCGATACTTGCTTTGTTGGGAAACTTTCCGAAAAAGGAATGCCCTTTTTAACCAGTTTCGGCGAATTTTGAAATTCTTCTGGGCGGGAGGAAAAACCATGCGTTCTTGAGCTAAACCTTCGGGGTCCATAAATTTAGGTTTCCTTTTCGGGGAATCCCTTTGGGAATTCAAAGGGCCTTTATCGGAAAAAGAAATTTCTTTATTTTGGTTTAACTTTAGGACGGAATCCTGAAAATTTTTTGGCGAATCGGGCAAAGGGGAAGAAACCACAGGGGGGAACAACGAAATCTGGAACTCCGGGGTTTGGAACAAAACCTTGAAATCTAAAAAATTTGGGGGAACTTTGGGAATGGAAGGTTGTTTGTAGCTTGGCCAAGGGGTTTCCCATTTCCCTTTTTCCTTGGGAAAAGGGAAAAGGAAAACCAAAATTTGCGATTCCTTTTGGGGGGTTTTGGGCTTTGGTGGAAAAGGGGGACTTTTGGGAAAATCTTAGGAATTTCCGGAAAGGTTTGGAAAAGGTTTGAAAATAACAGCAAGTTAAATCTGAGGGGGGGTTCTTTTCGTAGCCCCGGGTTTAGGGCTGAACCACGGGCCCCTCGAAAAGGGGCCCCCAAACCTTGGCGAAGGCCCCAAAATGGATTTCCTCTTAGTAAGGGAGGGCATTTGGGCGGGGTTAATTTCTTTAGTCTGGGAAATTTTCACATTACTCCAAATTTTGGAAAAATTTGGGATAACAGCAGGTTTTAAATTTCGGGGGCGGTCTTGGGAAAGGTCCAATTTGGCGAGCCAAACTTCGATTTATTAAGGTTTTGGGGGTCGGGAAACTGCCCGTTCTTTTCAATCCATCCCCAAAATGACATGCCGGGATAGGTTACTTGGGAAGCGAATTCACATTTGGAGAACTTGGCATAGAGTTGATGCTCTGTAGCTTTTCGGCACAAGGCGAAGATGTTCACATGTTCTTCTTCATTCTTGGAATAGATCGGGATATCATCCGGATAAACCAGACGAACTTGTCGAGGTAATCCATGAATATATAGTTCATCGGGAGAGAAGGTGGCTGGAGCATTGGTTAAGCGAAAGACATGGCGGTGTACTCGTATGAACCATCGAGTCACAAATGCGGTCTTGGGATATCCTCCTCACGAACACGGATCTGGTGGTAACCCAACCTCAAGTCGAGTTTGAGAACAGCGGCGAACCAGCCAATTGATCATAAAGATCATTGATCCGAGGAAGGGATACTTATTCGAATGGTAGCTTGATTTATGGGGCGGTAGTCTTGGACCAATCGGTTTGTCCCATCCTTCTTCTTGACAAAGAAGGTGCTCCCCAAGGAAACAACTTGGGCGAATGAACCGCTTTGAAGAGATTTGTCGATTTCCTCCTTTAGCTCAAGGAGTTCATCGGGCATCTTGTAGGGTCGTTTGGCTATAGGAGTGGTGCCGGTTTCAAGTCGATGGCAATTGACAGCTCTAGAGGAATCCGGAAGTTCTTGAGGAAGAGCGTCTTGGAAATGCATAAGCAGCAGGAATGTTTTCAATTCCCTCGAGGGTGCGGCGTTCAATGCATTCAATGCATAGAGCCTTGCCTCGGCATCTTGAACCAGCGAGCATTGTAACTACGATTTCATCGGAAGGGTGTAGCGGATGGGCGGTCTTAGTGGCAAGCGATTGGCGCGTATCGCTTTCAACAATCCATCCCAAAATAAGGTCGATGTTAGGCGTCTTGAGGATAATGGGGGGCATAGAATTCCAGCCCGATTTCCACGGGGCGTCGGCGCTAACCATGGAGGTTTGACATTGTCCCATGGGGTTTTACCACTACGAAGGTTCATCTCTTCACACTTAAGTCGTGCTTGTATGCAAAGTCTTGAGACATGAATGAATCCGATGCTCTGAATCGAATAAAGCAGATCTGAGTCTGAATTTCACAGTGTACCCATCACGATGGCGAGGCTGGTCTTGAGCTTCGTTCAGATCAACGTGGTTGGCTGAGCTTGCCCATAAGACTTGCCGGTGTTGTTCGGATTACAGGTGTTTCCACGGACGATTCTTGGAAGGAACGACTGATTACGGTTCGGTTGCATTCTCTAGCAGTGCCGGCTGTCCTTTGAAGCATAAGCCATTATTGGGAGTGGGAGCAGGAGCTTGGGGTGGTGGGCTGGAAGCTTGGCTGTAGTTGTGAAGCGGGCGAGGTGTAGCATAGTACGCTTTGAAGCAGGAGCATTGGTGGTACATGCTGTTGGGAATCCATATCTTGAGCCTGCGAGGCGGGCCGAAGATGAGCCGTGTCACGGTTGCGCTGTTAGAGCTCTGGTATTCCTGCAGACCAGTTTGACATTGATAGCTTTGTTCACCAAGGTGGCGAAATCAGCAAAGTCGTGCACTAGAAGTGCGAGCTTGATGTCGACGAAGGCGTCACGGAACTTCTCTGTCTGCGTGCATCGGTTGCAATATCCTCTTGACATAGCGAGACAAGTCAGAACTCTCTGATGAAACTCAGTCTTGTTGCCTTGGGTGAGTTGCGGAACTCACGCTTCTTCGGTCCATGACCCCTTGAGGATAAGCGGAGCACGGAAGGCAACTGGAAGTCGGCGGTGATGAGTGTTCCAAGCGGCGAGAATCGCGGTGGCTGTCCCACCATTGAGCTGCGGGTCCCTTGGAAGAAGGAAGCAAAGGTGACATAGCTGGCGAGGCTACATCGAGACTCCATCTCATAGGTGATGTCACGGGCGATCATCGACATCCGTGGCTGGGTTGAGCTGCGGTACCTGGGGGTTGACGTATGAAATCCTGCGAGTTGTCCCGTTTGGGTGCTTGTTCATATTGGGCGAGGCCGAGCCATCATATTCTCCATGAGCTGGCGATTCATCTCGAGCTGTTGGATCATACCAGCCATGTACTCGGCGGTGGTGGGAAGTTGGCACCACGACCACGACCTGCTGGCCTAACCATCCTGCTATTATATAACGGGGTAGTTCAACATTTGAGAAATTAAGCAAGAGGCAGAATCATTCATGATGAAACATGCATAATAAGCGACATGATGGGAACTACATAGTAGTTGGCATATCTTACAAAGGAATCATGCATAGAGTTCGATACATAGAGTCGATTACATAGACTACTACATCATAGGCGGCACAGGCTCAGCGAATACATCAAACACTAACAAGCAAGTCTACATCAGTCCACGTGCTGCGGAGGTAGCTGTAGCTGAAAGCTGATAGTGTGGCGGATAGTCCTCCCGTCGGTGACACAGGGGCAGCGGATACTCGGTGCTGAATCCGGCGTCGTGGCGAAAGGGCCAAGTGCGGAGAGTAGCCTCCCGTCGGCAACCAACACTGGGCATCACGGTCTGGCTGGGTAGATCGCGAGCAGCGGCAGCTCTCGGATCGGACAAAGGGTGCATCGGCGTCGAGCAGGTAGAGTCTTGACGGGTGATGTACAACTCGTGGCGAAAGAGCGGTTAGCTCGATCCAGCCCATCGGCATGCGAGAACAAAGTTACGATGGTGGAAGGCTCTCTGGTAGCGATGGTGTAGCAGCGGTGTAGTAACCCTCCTCACCAACATCGAGCGATAGCAATGTGCACGAAGGGGTGTCAACTCTCGATACTACGCCGAAGGCGTGTCGAGGAGCATAAGCAGCATCGTGGACTGCCATATCGATAGTCACTCCAACACCATGTGCGGTGTGCAGCGATGAGTGGACTCGTACTCCGAGTAGAGGTGGGCGATGGCGGTCTGCTCCTGGTTATAGTCTGGTACTCCTCATAGGCGGTGTACTCGGTGCCAGCGATAACCGATAGGTCATCATCTCGGCTAGCACTGCGATGATCCCGAGCACCAATAGCCGTCGTGTGGCCTACGACCTGCCTCGTGGGTTCCATCCCGAAAACAAAGGCGTTTCAAAGGAGTCAAATGACGGTGTGGAAATTGCTCAAATACAATTCCAAAAACAACTAAGGCTATATCCAACTTTGGGGTGAATGCGGTCACGGGATCCTAGTGATAGTTAGTAAAATCGTTTAACCCGAGTAGAAGAGTTGAGCCCGAGTAAAGGTCGAGGTAAAAGATCCTAGTACCACCCGATGGCGGCGTGGGCCGTAAGGCACACAGCCAAGTTAGTAAAGTTTTTGCAATGTCTAGACTCGACTTGACCAGGAGTGTGGAAGGGGATTCCTGAGGCGGATCGGCTCGATACCAACTTGTGGCGCCCTCGATTCAATCGTACACTAATCATGCGCATAAATGTATGCGATCAAGATCAAGGACTCACGGAAGATATCACAACACAACTCTACAATAAAATAAGTCATACAAGCATCATAATACAAGCCGGGGGCCTCGAGGGCTCGAATACAAGTGCTCGATCATAGGCAGTCGGAGCAACAATATCTGAAATGGACATAAGTTAAACAAGGTGCCATAAGATGGCTAGCACAAGCTGGGATCTGAGATCGAAGAGGAGGGCCTCCAGGATCCTCCTAGGTCCTCCTGGTCGTCGTGTGGGCTGCGTAGTAGTAGGCCTCCAGTAGTAGTCGTCGTGGCGGTGGCGTCAGCTCGGGCTCCATCGTGCAGTTTGCAGCAATCGAGTAGAGATAGGAAAGGGAACAAGGCAACCGTGAGTACTCATCCAAAGTACTTAAACAAGGCTACACTACATATGCATGGATATATGTGTAAGGGCCATATCGGTGGTGAGCTGGAATGCG
>JAHIAM010006936.1:0-36495 GCA_021605205.1 Aegilops longissima
GGGATAAATCCTTTGGTTCAGCAAGCCAAACAAAACATCTATCGTTACTTCACCACTCTCGGTTTTGCGTAACCTCCCTCTGAAGCATTATGCTGATTGGATCCTGATTCTTCCAAATTTATTCCTTTATCAAGGTTACACTGTTCCTTTTCAAAATCCTGGGCTGCTGTGTTTATGGCCCTTCAACACTAGTGCAGCTTTAACTCATCCTTGGAGTAACTCTCTTGTTCCATATCACACCTCCTTTAAATCCAGTAGTACTCATTTCTTCATACCATCATATCAAAAGCAAAACTCCAACTTTTTTCCTTGAACTACAGTCCGTGGAATATATATTTTCTTATCCATTAGTCTAGTCTTTTTTCACGAATTTACTACCACCCTAAAAATGAAATTCACAAATCCATCCATAGACCATATTTCTCATATCCTCGAAAATGGTCAAAATCCGTGTTCATAGAGTAACAACTCATACAATTAAACATATGAAAACATGTCACCTTAACTTTATTGATTTCATGAATTCATTACAATATCGAGACTTTCATTACATAAATTCAACTCCATATCCTTATGGAAACAATTGCTTCCTACTACACTTATTACCAATATCAAAATTCCAACTACTCAGCCCTAGCTTTCATCTTGTCGGAACATTTAGTAGCATAATGTCCTGCTTCCTTGCAGCGAAAACAAATGACTTTCGATAAGTCTTTGGGCTTCTTGGAGATGGTGCTGCTCCTAGAGTTCCTTGCTTCCTTCGAGACAATGATTGGCATAATGCCGGCGTCCTTACATTCAAAAGCAGGTAATATGACTCTTGTCCCTATTTGCGAGAAATGGGTTGTTACGAGGGTGTCTTTGTTTTCTCTTCACTGGGTTTCTTAGTTACGATCAAACCTTCTATTCCATGGATCAAACTCTATTGCTTCCGTCGGAAGTATCCCGGATACTCTTTTTTCCTTGGTGCAATCTTGTGAAAATGTCCTTCTTCTCCACATGAATAGCAGGCATTGGAGTAAAATCTGTTGAGGCCTTCTCCATCAAGGTCTTCAACACATTCCTTCATCACGGTTCTTTCATAACTTCTCGAGGGCTTCTTTCATTCCTTCTTCCTGCTCTGAATAGTTTGTTGCACCATGGGGTAAATGTGACCTTTGAGTCGGGTAGTGGGTGGTTCCTTCACACAAGAAACAAGTCACCTGACTAGTTGGGCATTCCTCAAATTTGGGTGTTTCTCCTCACAATGAGGGCATCCATCCTTGTGTTCCTCAGGGTGTGTCCTATTTCTCATAAATCTTGCAGGCACAAGGTTTATTTCTTGGTGTATCATGGTGCTTCGGATGAGACATGATCTCAACAGGGTCTTCTTGAATTCCTCCCAAGTTCTTGCTCCATTAAATCCTTGTATGGCTTGATGCATTTTCCACCAGGTTGCAGCACTTCCTTCAAATCTTGAAGAGCATAAAATACTTCATTCTTCCTTGAAACCAAATTGCTCCCAAAGTGATTCTCCATGTTACGAATCCATAGCTCTTGCCTCGGTGAGTCTTGATCCAGAGAATATCAGTCCAACTTCATTCATCAACTATAGGGTCCAAAAGTTTTGGGATGAGATATGAGAGAGGTGGGGAGGATATACACACAATACAAACAATAGTTTTTGAAGAAACAAGTTTTACTTTGTGGCTGTCGGAAAACATCAAACAAATGACAGCTCACAAATCAATCGCATCTAACGTAAGTGTGTACAGAGGTTTGGTCTTCTAAAGGTCAAATAATTCTTGATTCTTCAAATTCTTCTAGTCTTGGTCTTCAATTGTTGCAGCTTCAACTCTTCTAATGCATGGTCAAATCCTCTTTACTCTGAAGAGGCCATCAGTTATCCGATATCTTGTCCTTCTTGGGCGGCTTGATTGATTATTCATGTGATCAAAAGGAAAAGGGTATATTCTAACTATTTGAGGTCGAGGGACTACTTGATAAAATCAGACAAGGCGAAGTAAAGGATCCTTTTGAAAATAAAGTTTTAGAGATTTCTGTCCTAGGGCTTTCCGATTTCTAGGGTCCGTCCTACATCAACATGTGCTCGATACCATATCATAGCGACCCGACCTCAGAGGCGGTCAAGCCTACGTGTATCCGTGCCATCCACGGATCGATATCTTTGCACACAGTACATCAATGTATATATCAAAGTGCAATCACATGTATAAATAACGTAAAACTGATATATACCTCATAAGTCACAATGAAACAATCAAGCGGTATGGAGTCCCATCAACGCCATCGGCGAGTTGAGTGTGAACCGTAACTTGTATATCGTAACTCTTACTCGTCGAAGAAAATCCTGCAACATGATACGTTGCAGCCTTGTAGTCGATACATTGAATGTACCGGCAAGATCACAACATGAGAAAGCAGATAATAAAACTATACTATATGCAATATGGCTTTGTGGCTCTAGGGTCTGAGTTTTGTTTGCGTAAAAGCTGGTTTTATTTTCCCTACATCAAAGGAATAAATGAAGTCTGTACTATAGAGTTTTCTATCATGACATGGTTCCGCCAACCGATGTCTCATAGCCCAAATTCATCATAAGTTGCCCACAATTAAGTTATCGATCCGGTGTTGAGAGTTCGAGATAGATCCAAGTCCAGATGCTCAAATTGTCCATAACCGGGGACACGGCTAATCGATTAGGTTTAAACCCTCTGCAGAGGTTTGTACACTTTACCCAAGATTGATCCCTCTCTTTACGTTCTCGCACTTCAGTGTTTGAGAACAAGATGACGAAACATGGTCTTCAAAGAGTTCCTCGACCACTTGTCCGGTACTCAACCCATCCTACCGTAGTTCTACATCTGCTAGTGCCGTCCAGCGAGAGTCACAACTAAGGTCAACCAAGCGAGAGCCCATAATGACTTGCGGTTGCAGGTAAGCTTCGAGGCGTGAAGTATTCTTCCGTCTCTTTGAGTGCAGGTGAAGCTTTCCATGAGATGTCATGGCGCTTCTCCATGCATCCGGCCAACCTTTGGTTTCTCCGGTGCCCGTCAACAATCCTTCACCCAGTAGTGTGTATTGAATTCTTGTCTCGAGTCTTGAAGTCTTGAGGCCTTGAAGATGCAGATCCTTGCAGATTCCATCATGGAGTTGTCGTCATTGGCGTAGATCCTCCATTCTCACACCACTCCGAGCACTCATACCAACCCGTCTACTATAGCATAGCATTAAAATAAATAACGTCCGGGCTTGGTAACAGGGTGATGGGTTCCTACCTCATGCATACTACTCAACTACAAGGATTCAATATCACTCTTTGGAGGGATTGTTGCGAAGATGACACTAGATGCAATAAAACACATAGGTATGAAAAACATGGTCAAAGTGAACTTTGCTGGTATTACTTCATGAAGATAATAACGCTCTCGAGAATAAAGACTTGGTAGAACTATTAGTCACTCCGTTGAAAATCTATATAGTCAAACATAGCATTCACATAAGCAAACATCCTAGCAAAAATTTTAGCTTTCGAAATAACAATCAAAACAGCAAGGAAAATCGATAATAAAACTCAAACAAAATCAAAAGAAACTTCAAATAAAACTACAAAGAAAAACTACTAACGAAGATCTATGACTTTGCTACAAACATCTAATATAGTTTTGCCGTAGTAAAAACTTAACAACAATTAAAATACTAAACTAATAAATTAACAGAAAATAAAATGTAAAATAACTAATTTAACAGAAAGTATTTTTTCCATAAAATTTTATTTGCAAAAAGAAACAAATAAAAGCTTTTATAAAACTCTAACTATGACCTATAGAAGGTTTCATACAAAACTAAGGAAAATTAATTTTTAAAATAAAAATAAATTTTCTCCTATTATCTAACAGAAACACAACTAATTTTGTCAAAAGTGACAAAAAGAAATACTTTAAAACTAATAAAAACAATAAAGAAAAAGCTAAAACAGAACTAATACTAAAACAGTACTGTTTTGCTAAAAACCAATTTAAATTAACCTGAAAATAAAATACTAAATACTACTGGATAAACAAAGGTCCTAGAGACCAGGAGCAAAAGAATCGATTAGAAAATAATATTCCTAACTCAAAATATCTCAAATCTAGTGATTTGAGAAAATTCATCTAAACACAAATTTAAACTGCTCAAATATGAAATACAATTGAACTAACAGAAACTTCAGCAAATTTGTGACACATAGCAATTGGAATCACTCAAAAATACTAAAACTCTAAAAGATATGAATTTTCTAAGATTGCTATTTTCTGAAAAAAATGAATTACAGGATTTCGTGGATCTCACGGAGTAGTCGTCGGAGTTGGGGAAGAAGATCGGATCCGATGTTGCGGTTGCTCCTAGAGGAAAGGAGATCACGGGACGGTGGAGAGGAGATCATATAAACCTCAGGAGAGGTCGAGGCGTGGCCGGCACTTGGCGGCCGGCGGTGGTGCTGCCTTCTGCTGCTGCTGCGGAGAGAGGAGAGAGAGAGGAGAGGTGTTGGTTTGATGTGTTGGAGGGGGTGTGCTTGGGTATTTATAGTGGGGAGGGAGGGTTTGCTTGGGGTAGGGACAAGAAATAGACTAGGATTAGGAAACAAAAGGGAAAAGATCTAGAAACAAATCGGAATAAGCGGAAGTAGGAAAAGAATCCTACTAGGATTGGAAAAAGGCTCCCTGGCTCCCTTGGTGCGTCTTGGCGATGGCCTTGTGGCCGACGGCCAAAGCAACCTTGGGCCTTGGCCCTTGGCCCGGTGAAGTGCAGCGATTTTTTAAAACAGAGACAACAAAACAAAAATAATTTTTTATATAGGCATATAATATATCAAAATTTTCAGAAAAAGATTTTCTACAACATGAACACTATTTTAGCTTGAAATGAAATACACACAAATTTTAATAATTCACACAGTGCTACTGGTCCAATAAAATCCAATAAAATCATTTTTAAATACCAAAATGACTTCAAATTAATTTCTCTCCAATTTTCGATGTAGGAATCATGTTACCCTATTTTCCATATATTTTGTTTTGGGAAAAATAATTTGAATAAAACTCAAATAACTCAAATTGGAAATAAATTCAAAAGAACTTTGAATTTAATTCTTTTAAAACTCCCAACTCATATTTCATTTAATTTGAAGAAGTCATTTTACCTTCTCTCGTGAAAATCATTGAGTTGCATAAAGTTTCAGAATTGGAAATATTTTCCAAATGAAATTCAAATATTTTCAACACCCCTTGTCATTTAAATAAATGGAAGAAGTCATGTCATCTTCTCTCGAGGGTTTTGTGATGAAAATTTGAATTCCCGGAGAGCATAAAAGCAAAATGAAAGTTTGGGAAAGTCCTTTTATTCCCTCTCATTTAACTTTCAAAAAAAAGTTTCGAATTCACTCACTTTCACACAATCAATCTCTCAACAATCAACAAACAATCAGAATTATTTATTTAATATAACATTCCAAAATTTAGAATTTTGGGATATTCTGATAATCTCGAGAATTCAGATGGGTTGCTCCTCATAAGTCAGATCCTTTGTCGAGCTGTATGGCCTCTAGGAACCTTTGTGTCTCTCAGCGGAATATCGGCCATCTCGGCATGGCATTTCTTGACTGAGAAACATGGAAGACATAATGAACTCCGGACAATCCTTAGGCAATTCCAACTTGTAAGCAACTTCTCCACGACGTTCGAGGATTTTGTAGGGGCCAATGAACGGGGTGCTAACTTTCCTTTAACACGAACCTCTTGATTCCACGAAGTGAGGACACACGAATATGCCCGGTCTCCGCTTAGTATGTTACTTGCGTTTACTATCAAGCATAACTCTTACGCATCGGTGAGGCTACCTTGAGTCTATCTCGAATCAGCTTGACTTTATCTTGAATCTCACGATAAGATCGGGACGAAAAGTTTTCGATCTCAACACCATCCCCAGCAATGGTGTTACGCACCTCCTTCCGTATAGAGCTTGAAGGGGCCATCTTGATTGGTCGATAACTGTTATTGTCTGAGAACTCAGCGTATGGCAAATTATCATCCAGCTAGACCCATAGTCTAGCGCACAAGCTCTCAACATGTCTTCGGGATCTGGTTGACTCTCTCGGTCATCCATCATCTGCGGATGAAAAGCATCTTGAACTCCAGCCTCGTACCCAAAGTTTCATGCAAGCCGATTCCAAAACTTTGAGGTAAATTGTGTTCCTCTATCGACCACGATACTCCTCGGAACTCCGCGAGACATCGATCCTGGTCATGTATATCTTGGCTAACTTAAGCGCTGGTATAGGTAGTCTTCACGGGAATGAAATGAGCTACCTTGGTCAATCGATCAACCACTACCGGATGGAATCATAACTGAGCAGGTCTGGGTAATCACCTGATAAAATCCATTCCAAGTTTTCCCATTTCCACTCGGGAATCGGCAAGGGTTGAAGTAACCCTGCTGGCCCCGATGTTCGCCTTTACTGTTGGCAAACACGCATATCGCTTCGTACTCGGCAATGTCCTTCTTCATACATCACGAAACTTTCCTTCAAATCCAGATACATCTTGGTGTTACAGGGGTGAATCGAGTACGGTGAATCATGAGCCTCTGAAGAATTAGCTTCACGAGTTTGGGATCATTGGGTACATAATCGATCCTCGAACCATATAGCTCCGTATTCATCCTTACGAAACCCTTTAGCCTTTCCTTCATTCATCCTTTTCTTTATCTCATCAATTTCCTTGTCCGACTTCTAGGCTTCACGAATTCTTTTCGGCCAAATGGACTGAACTTCGGAGCTGCAACATATCCTCTGGAACTATCTCCGATCGAAGATCTACGAGGTCATCGACTAACTCTGAGGTAATCCTCCGCTATAAGAGTATTCACATAACTCTTACGGCTCAAAGCATCTGCTACAACATTAGCCTTTCACGGGTGGTAATGCAATCTCATGTCATAGTCCTTGATTAACTCTAGCCACCTCCTCTTTGAGGTTCAACTCTTTCTGCGTGAAAATATACTTCAAGCTCTTATGATCTGTGTAAACATCACAACTATTTCCGATAAGGAAATGCCTCCAGTCTTGAGTGCATACTCTCATTGCTAACTCCAAATCATGTGTGGCGTAATTCATCTCGTGAATTCGTGGCTATGCGGAGGTATAAGCTACAACTTTTCCTTCTGCATGAGTACTCCTCCGAGTCCACAGCGAGAAGCGTCACAATATACTGGTAATCCTTGTGTATGTCCGGCAAAATCAATCTTGGGGCTGTAACCAAGCGTTTCTTCAATTCACTGAGGCGGCTTCACAATCCTCGGTCGAGATATACTTGGCGTCCTTCTTCAACAGCTCGGTCATGGGCAGCAATCTTGAGAAATTCTCAATAAACCTCCGATAATATCCTGCGAGTCAGAAAACTGCGGATCTCCTTGGTGAGGTGGGTGCCCTTGCAATCGGTGGTGATACAACCTTGGTGGGGTCAATGCTATTCCTTCTCCTGAAATAACATGTCAGGAATCCGACTTCCTTCAGCAAAATTCACATTCTGAACTTGGCATACAAGCGATGTTCTCGGAGTTTCTCGAACTAGGCGCAAATGTTCCTTATGCTCTTCCTCGCTCTTGGAAAATCGGTATATCATCGATGAACACCGACAAACTTGTCCAGATATTCCATAAATACCTTGTTCATCAAATTCATGAAGTATCAGGGGCATTAGTCAATCCGAATGACATGACGGTATACTCATATAAACCATACACAGTGGTAAATGCTGTTTTGGGTATATCCTTTCACGGATCTTCAATGATGATACCACGATCGAAGATCGATCTTGGAGAATACCTTGGCTCCAACTAGCTGATCAAATAGATCATTAATCATCGGCGGAGGTACTTGTTCTTGATGGTCACGTCGTTCAGCGAGCGATAGTCCTAACCATTCTCGAGGTTCCATCCTTCTTCTCTACCAAAAAAGGGGCTCCCCAAGGTGTGAGCTTGGCGAATATATCCCTTCTCAATAGTTCATTAATTTGCTTCTTAATCTCTTCCAAATCGTTCGGGGCATCCGATAGGGTCTCTTGGATATTGGGGCTGTCGGGCAATAACTCAATCAGAAATTCAATGTCTCTGTCAGGTGGCATTCTGGTAATTCCTCAGGAAACACATCGGGAAAATCTTGCACTCTGGCACTTCCTCTGAACAACTCCGTGAAATTCACTGATTCTCCATCGGGATACGTGCGGATACATACTTGATCCTCTTACGCTCGGGGTGGTGAGCGAGAATCGTCTTCTTGAGCACAATCTATGTTTCCTTCAAACTTCGTCAACCAATCCATGGCTAGGATTACATCCAAGGTCTGGGTTTCCAATACTATGAGTCTGCGGAAATTTATGGTTTCGATGTTGAGGTTGCATGACAGCCTAAGCCTGCCATCATTTCTCCTCTGCTGGGCCCGACATGAAGAGGGCTTCTAAGGGTTCTAGTGGGCAACCCGTACTTTTCCACAACTACCCTTGATATAAATGAATCGTTGCACGAGAATCAAAGAGTACCAATCTGGGCGTGAATTTAATAAAACTTACCAACCACGATTATACGGCTGATCATAGGCGTCCTCCACGTCAATGTGGTTCACGAGAGCGAGGAAAAGGTTGGGCTTCTTTGCTGAGCTTCCATTGCCGTTTCCATTCCTCTGCTTGGCCTCACGGGCAGTCGGTGGCATAGTGCCCTGTTTTACGGCACTTGAAGCGGTGATGTGACTCGAGATCCTTGAGCGGGCGGAGCGATGCTGGTTGCCATTGCCGTTTCCATTGCGACTTGTTGTCGTGGTTGTGGTTGTTCCCATTTCCTCCATGGTTATGTCCTCCATGATTATGTCCTCCATGGGTGTGATGGGTATGCCCTCCAGTATGGGGCATAGCAGGGCTTCTGCTGAGCTCGAGTTGTACTTCCCAGGCCATACTTCCGCTTGCGGCTATCAATCTGCTGCTGCTTGCCTTCAAGTATGGTGGCCTTGTATACCAGCTCTGGTAATTGTTGAAAGTAGCACCATTAGCTGCATTCCCAGCTCGTCATTGAGTCCCTCGAGAAACTTTTCACCTTTGCGGCATCTGGTGGCCACATCATCCGGGGCATAGCGAGCTAACTTGCTGAACTCATCCACGTCTTGCTTGATGCGGTTCCCTGGCGTAAGTTGCGGAACTCCGCTTCTTGGACTCATGGCTCCGGTGAGACATGGCGGTGCGAAAAGCTTCTTTGGGCCTGATCCCACGAAATGGTGGCGATGGGATAAGTGGCGGTGTAGTTCTCCACCAAGAGGTTGTGTAGCGACCAGACCGAATGGATCTAGCGCTCTGTGCTCGATGTCATCCACTGGATCGATGTCTGACACCACCACAGTGCTTGAAGGATTTATAGCGAGTAGCAATCACACACTTATTACATCGTTGTCCACAAGGGCTGAATACAAAATATGGCTTAAGGCCATCTAATGATAACGATGGAAGGCTTGGAAGATAAGCGAGTCCATCAACTCCAGCGGCATCCTTGAGTATAGAACCACGACCTAACACCTTACTAGTAAATGCGAAAAGTGCATAGCGTGAAAAGTTGCAGCCAACAGGTCGACACATGGAATATCTTGGCAATGTAACACATAAAAGCAATGAATGAATAAGCCTATACTACATGCATATTTGGCTGGTGGTAAGGCTCTCTGATTTACATTGCATAAAGCTGATTTTCCCTACATCAAAGGAATAATTTTATTTAACTATCATGGTGGTTGTTAAACGTTGAAGATGGTTGTGACATCCTCAATCCCAATTAAAAGTACTCATCAAAACCCAATAACTTTTATTAGAAGTAACATGTTGAGATTCACATGATAATCAATTACGGATACTCAAATTGTCCATAACGGGGACACGGCTAATCATGATTAGTTTATACACTCTGCGAGAGGTTTGCACTTTTCCCCACAAGACTCGATCGCCTCCGCTTGGTTCTCACTTTACATGGTGTTTGAGAAGCGGATGGCCGAGACATAGTCTTTCGGAAGTGCTAGCACCTTACATGTGGGTGACCGTACCAACCTACATCCCCTACATCAGCTAGCCTACCGTAGAGTTACATACGACTTAGTCAACTACGCATGAGCCCATAATTGGCTTGTGGCTGCACGGAAGTTTCAGTTTGAATAATCTTATGATCCCTTAGAGCACAGGTGGCGGTCCGAGAAGAAATCTGAGCAAGTCTGATAGAAACCAGGTGCCTCAATCCACCCGGATGTGTGTTAGGTTGCCACCTTAGATAAACCATTAATTAACACTCTCACATCATCATGGATATTCACTCACCCAATCACGTCTACTAGCATAGCATGGCATGAACAAGCAAGCGTAGAAGTAACTCCCAAGGTTTCATAAGTAAAAGCAGGTAATAGGTACTACCTCAATCTACTTCCCAAAATCCACAATTTAATTAGATCCTAATCATGCAAGTGTTTGAGGAATAGATCTAATGCATAAAACTGGGTATGAGAAAGTATGATCAAAGTGTTACTTGCCTTGCGATGATCCATGAGTCCTAGAGATTGAAGTAACAAGCGGCGCACTCGGGTGATCTAGCAGAGACAAACAACAAGCATACAATAAGTACTCATCTAATGCGAAATCTCGAATAAAAGATCTAACGGAGAGTTCAACTTAAGAACCCTGGTTGCAAAAGAATCGAATCAAAACAAACTCGAAAGTCGAAACTTCGAGAGCGTCTCGGTTTAGCGATCTGAAATTACGTCAAAATTTCACGGTGGCAAAACTCTGTGAAAGTAGGGTAGTCGAACGGCGGTTTAGTTCTGAAACTCGGTAGCGAATCACTGATTCCGATAAGCGGCGAGAAATAAAACAGTTTGAAAATCAGATCTGAAATCAAATCGAGAAAATAACGGATTAAATCCGATTAAAAAGAAAAAGCGACGAGCGAGTTAAACTGCGAGCGTTAGTTAGCGAGCGTATCTAACGAGCGTGTTCCTTGAAGCGAGCGGTTCGGTGAGCGTCCGTTAAATAAGAAAACGAAAAAATAAAATCAATCTAGGTTTAAAAAAACCAAACACATATATTTTTTTAAAAAAAACCGGATCGGTCAGAGGATAAAACCGGTTCGAGGCGTGAAGAGGCTACCTCCGGCGGTCACCGGCCCGGCTCGGCGAGGTCTCCGTGAGTCAGGTGAGGTCGGTGGGTGGCGGCCGAGGTCGGCGTGGGCTCAGGCGGCAATGGCGTGCTCGGTGACGAGGCGACTGGCGGCGTTGAGGCGACAATGGCGGCTGGTCAATCTTGGTGTGAGGCGATGTGAGAGAGAGGCGGGTATTTAGGAGGAGGGGCTCGGTTGCTTGGGGAGGCGGCAGGGGTCGGTGAGCCGGACTCGGCGGGCTGCCGTCTGTGTGGGGCCTTCGCTTCAGCCTTGTGGAAGGCAGGAGGGAAGGAGATGGGCAGGCGGCTGGGCAGGCACTGGCTGGCTGGGCAGTGGGCCTCGGATCGTAGTAGCGTTTTTTAATAAAATTTAAAACAAAACAAATAAAATAAATATCAAATGAACTCCAAATTAATTAAAACAAATTTTCTCGACTCCTAAAAATGAGTGAACAAAATGAACTTTAAAAATAAATACATGCATAATTTTTAAAATGCTCATTTTGCCTAAGCAAAATAAATCTTCAAAACCCAAATTTGGTTTATTTATAATATCTTCATTTTTCCTAATTGTTTGGGAAAGTCATATTATTCCCTCTCAAGATATTTTGTAGGAAAAACTTTATGAAGATAATTTAAATAATCCAATGATCCTATTTTGAAATTTGAGAGATCCCAAATATGAAAATTATGAAACTTCCAACTCTCTCAGGGTCCTTGAGTTGCGTGAAATTTCTAGGATCGGAAAATCGAGAAAAATATGGTATGCATGATGACCTAATGTATAACATTCCAAATTGAAAATTTGGGATGTTACAAACCTATAAGATGAATCTAGCCCTCGAGATTGGGTTAACTAGAAAATAGGTGAGGTGGTCCTTAAGCAAAACTTCCTCTCTTTCCCGGTGGCTTCATCCTCGGTGTGGTGGCTCCTTGAACTTTGCAAAACTTGATAACCTTCTTGCGGGTAACTCTGCTGGCATAATCGAGAATCTTAACGGTTTTCCTCATATGTCAAGTCATCCTTCAATTTGAATTGCCTCCGGTGGCCTTGTGTCTCTTAGCAGTACCTCTGCTATCTGGGGTGACATCATGAACTCACAGCAGTCCTTACAGCAATTCCAACTTATCATAACTTCTCCCATGCGTTGCAAAATCTTATATGGTCCAGCGAAGCAGGGTGCTAACTTTCCTTTAACTCCAAAGCGCTTCACTCCTCGGCGGGGATACTCTGAGATATACTCTGTCTCCAACTTCATACTCAATCGCTGCGCTTTGAATCGGCATAGCTCTTACATGCAGGTGGGCTACCTTGAGCACATCTCGAATCAACAACTTCATTGGACTCCTTAATCAAATCTGGTCCAAACAAGCGGCGATCTCGGTTTAGTCCCATGACAACGGTGTCCTGCACCTTCTTCCATACAAGGCCTCGAAAGGTGCCATCTTTAAGCTGGTTTGGTAGCTGTTATTGTAGGAAAATTCTGCATCGACAAATTGTCATCCCAACTAGATCCATAATCTAGTGCACAAGCTCTCGACATGTCCTCCAAAATCTGATTGACTCTCTCGGTCATCCATCGGTGCGTGGGTGGAAAGCTGTCTGAATTCAATCGGGTTCCCAATGTCTCGTCAACTGGTTCCAAAATTTGAAGTAAACTGGGTTCCTCATGCGTCGATGCTCCTTGGAATTCGTGTAAACACACAATTCTGGTCATGTATATCTTTGCCAACTTAGCACTGCTATAGGTAGTCTTATTGGAATGAAATGAGCTACCTTAGTCAAGCGATCGACTATGACCCAAATCGAGTCATATCTGAGCGGGTCTTTGGCAAACACTGTGATGAAATCCATACCTAGTTTATCCACTTCCATTGGGTATCGGCAATGGTTGTAACAATCCTGCGGCCCGATGTTACGCCTTTACTTTACGACATAAATGTAAAGCTGCTACATACTCATAATATCCTTCTTCATTCCGGTCCACGAAAATATTCTTCAAATCCAAATACATCTTGGTATTTCTGGGTGAATCGAATAGGGTGAATCATGGGCTTCTTGTAAAATCAACTTCACGATCTACGGGTCGTTGGGCACATAAACACGGTCTTCAAACCATAGGGTATCGTGCTCATCCTCACGAAATCCTTTAGCTTTTCCTTTGCTCATTTTCTCCTTTATAGAGCAACTTCCTTATCGCCTTTTGGGCTTCTCGATTTTGTCCATCGATTATCATTGAATTTCCAATGCTGCTACATAGCCTCTGGAACTATTTCCAAACATAGTTCTCGAAGGTCCTCGGCTAACTCATTGGGTATTTCTCCCATCATTAGGGTATTGGCGTGGCTCTTACGGCTCAATCGCCTTGCTCGACATTAGCCTTTCGGGGTGATAATGCAATCTCATATCGTAATCCTTGATTAGCTCTAACCATCTCCTCATGTCGAGATTCAATTCATACGTGTGAAGATGTACTTCAAACTCTTGTGATCGTATATACTTCACAATGATTTCCAATGAGAAAATGTCTCCCGTCTTCAAGGCATACTGTGGCTGCTAACTCCAAATTGTGAGTGGCATAATTCAACTCATGGGGCTTAAGTTGTCGTGAAGCATCTGAAACAACTCTTCCTTCCTGCATAAGCTTTGCTCCAAGTCCTCGGCGTGAGCGTGCAATACACCTCATAATCCTTAGTTTGATCAGCAATATCAAAGCTGGTGAGGTAACCAATCTTTTCTTCAACTCACGAAAACTTGCCTCACGGTCCTCGGTCCATATGAATTTGTTTCCTTCTTCAACAATTCATCATGGGCTTTGCAATCCTTGAGAAATTCTCAATGAATCTTGGTAGTATCCTGCGAGTCCAAGGAAACTCGAATCTCTCAACTGTCGTTGGTGCTTCCCATTTAGTTCTGGTCTCAACTTTTGTGGGGTCAACTGCTATCCCTTCTCCGGATATAACATGTCAAGAAATCCAACTTCCTTTAACCAAAATTCACATTTCTGAACTTGGCATACAAGCTGGTGTTCCTCGGTTTCTCAAAACCAATCTCAAATGTTCCTTGTGTTCCTCTTCATTCTTGAGAAAATCAAAATGTCATCAATGAACACCACGCGAACTTGTCCAAAACTCCATAAACACTTTGTTCATCAGGTTCATGAAATAGGCTGGTGCGTTAGTCAGTCAAATGACATAACGGTATACTCATACAGATCCATATCTCGTGGTAAATGCTGTCTTGGGTATGTCTTGCTCCGAATCTTCAAGCGATGGTACCACGATGCATAAGTCGATCTTAGAGAACACTTTGGCTCCTTGCAAGCGATCAAGCAGATCATTTATCATCGGTAGTGGGTACTTGTTCTTGATCGTTACTTCATTCAATCCACGATAATCAACAACCATTCTCAACGATCCATCCTTCTTCTCCACCAATAAAGCGGGTGATCCCCAAGGTGAAGAACTTGGCGAATAAAACCTTTATCAATAGTTCCTTAATCTGCTTCTTAATTTCGCCAAATCCTTTGCGGGCATCACATGCAGTAAACCCGATATCGGGCCTGTTCACGGCAGCAGCTCGATCAAAACTCAATGTCTCTATCCGCGGCATTCACAGCAACTCTTAGGAAATACATCGGGATAATCCTTCACCTGGTACTTCTTCTGTACCACTCCTGTTAAGCAATTAACTTGTGCTCTCCTCGACTCGTGCGTGATACATACTTAATCCTTCTTCCTTACGGTGTGGTGAGCAAAATTGACCTTGTGGTACAATCTATGTTTCCTCCATACTTTGATAACCAATCCATTCCTAATATCACATCCAATCCTTGGGATTCGAACTATTAGATGCGAGGGAAAACATAGTGTCCGATCCTTAGTGGCGATCGATCACACCATTTACTAGCCATGTACTACTGCTCCGGGTGAGGTTACTAGCATGGGTGACCTAAGGGCTTGGGTTGGTAACTTGTACTTATCCACAAATCCCTTGATATGTATGAATGCGATGCAGTATCAAAAAGAACAAGCTGCGGTAAAGACTTAACCAAAAACTTACCGATTCTTGCATCGGTGATCTTCAACCTCCTCCACATCAATGTGGTTCACATCCCCTGTTGAAAGGGTTGGGCTTCTTTCGAGCTTCCATTGCCATTTCCATTACGGCCTACGGACAATCATTTGCATAATGCCGATCTTGCGGCATTTAAAGCAAATAATGTGACTCAGGTCTACCTTGGATGGTGTGAGCGGGTTGGTGCGATTACATCCGTTGCTTCCTCCATTCCGTTCCCATTCTTGGTGCCATTATGGTTGTGCGAATTACCTCCTCCATGGGTATCTGAAACTGAATTCCTGATTTAGGGGTATAACATGGCCTGCTGGGATCTGAGTTATACTTCCCTTGTCCATACTTCGCTTGCAGTTCTCAATTCTTCTGCTTTCCCTCAATCATCGAGCTCGGTCTACTAACTCCTGGTAGTTATTGAAACTTGCTACCATCAACGGCATCTTGAACTCATCATTCAGTCCTTCTAGAAACTTCTCTGTTTAGCTGCATACGTAGCAGCGTCATCAGGGCATAACGTGCTAATTTGCTAAAGTCATCCACGTCTTGTGTGATCCTTCCTCCTTGGCGTAAGTTGCGAAACTCACGCTTCTTCATAGCCATGGCTCCTGCTGAAACATGGGCTGTCTGGCTTCTGAAACTGGTCCCATGTGGCGGTGTCTCTGGGGTAAGTGGCTGTGAAATTCTCCCACCATCTTCTGGGTCCTTCAAGATGATGTGCTGCAAACTTCACTCTTTCTCCATCTGTGCATCCTGCGATAGTCAGCTCCTTCCTATCTTGCGGAGCAGGTCATACTGCTACAATTGGCTCGGTGCTCTTGGAATACACCGGCGGAGTTCGATCTAAGAAGCGAGTCGGATGATCCGCGGTGGTGGTGGTGGCGGTGGGTTGTTGTTGTTGTTGTTGTTGTTGTTGTTGTTACGCACCAATGTTTGAATCGAGGTGATACTGCTGCTGGATCAATTGGGTGATCTCTGGCGGGAAAAGCGAATCCGAGGTCGGCGTCTGGAGGCATCGATGGGTTTAGAAAAGGAGAAAGTAGAATAGAATGAGGTCTAAGGGAATCACTACCCAAATGCACATGAGCAAATGCACACAAATCACTTCATTCAATCAAACAAGAGCTACAGCGATCTAACTATCGCAAAAGTCGTGTACTATAAAGGTTTACATGGAGGAATACTACTAATATGTGGGGACTTCTACTAATTTGAACGGTGGAAGACTCCATGATGTACTGCTCGACCGTCTTCAAAATCGGGTTCACTTGGATCCGAATCTGTGTCGTCGATGTTGATGTAGTCGATTGGGTGTTCGACATCTTGGTCTTCATTCTGGCGCCAACTTCTTCTTGAGTTCTTGATTTACGTACTTAAGATTGTTATTGTGTCTTGCGAGCTACGATCTCGTCCATGTAGTCCTTGCGTGTAGTCTTTAGTTCTTCTTCGAGTTCGATGATCCTTTCCTTCGTCTTGCAACTCCAACATGTCATTGCACATTTGATTCTCTGGCGTCGAATGTGTTGATTTAACTCTGGATGAGCGCTGCAATGGACCTATCCTTCTTGGTGTTGACTATGTCCCATTTGTCATCTCGGCGTCATAAATCTGGTAGATGGTGTCCTTGAGATCTTCTTGATAGATTTCTCAATCGTCCCATGGTGATGTGAGCTGCCATGCTCCTTCCCGGACTCAAGTGGGTGCCTGAAAACACTATCTATTGGCTTGGTGATGGGGCAAATGTCCTTCTGGAGCGTGAGCATGAATCTTCAGCGCTCCTCTTGAGCGAGTGGCGTTGAAAGTCCGGTGAAGCTTGGTAATCCAATGTTCAAGTACTTAGTAACTTCCTTCAAGTGAAATCAAAAGGTGTGCCTTCATCCGGTTGGGTGTACTTGATCTTCGCGTCCGTCATCCTAAAGAGAGTAGAAAAGATGAGGAGTTAGAAAATGGGAAGAGAGTGATCTATGGCTTTAACTTAGTAGTCGTGTCCTACGATCGTGTGCTCGATACCATTCTCTGTGGCGACCAGACCGAATGGATCTAGCGCTCGTGCTCGGTGTCATCCTGGATCGATAATCTTGACACCACCAGTGCTTGAAGGATTTATAGCGAGTAGCAATCACACACTTATTACATCGTTGTCCACAAGGAACTGAATACAAAATATGGCTTAAGGCCATCTAATGATAACAGCGAAGGCTTGGAAGATAAGCGAGTCCATCAACTCCAACGGCATCGAGTATAGAACCACGACCTAACACCTTACTCGTAAATGCGAAAATGCATAGCGTGAAAAGTTGCAGCCAAGCAATTCGACACATGGAATATCTTGGCAATGTAACACATAAAAGCAATGAATGAATAAGCCTATACTACATGCATATTTGGCTGGTGGTAAGGCTCTCTGATTACATTGCATAAAGCTGATTTTTCCCTACATCAAAGGAATAATTTTATTTAACTATCATGGTGGTTGTTAAACATTGAAGATGGTTGATGACATCCTCAATCCCAATTAAAAAGTACTCATTAAAACCCAATAACTTTTATTAGAAGTAACATGTTGAGATTCACATGATAATCAATTACGGATACTCAAATTGTCCATAACAGGGACACGGCTAATCATGATTAGTTTATACACTCTGCGAGAGGTTTGCACTTTTCCCCACAAGACTCGATCGCCTCCGCTTGGTTCTCGCACTACATGGTGTTTGAAAGCGGATGGCCGAGACATAGTCTTTCGGAAGTGCTAGCACCTTACATGTGGGTGAACCGTACCAACCTACATCCCTACATCAGCTAGCCTACCGTAAGAGTTTGCGACTTAGTCAACTGCGCGAGCCCATAATTGGCTTGTGGCTGCACGGAAGTTTCGAGTTTGAATAATCTTATGATCCCTTAGAGCACAGGTGGCGGTCAGAAGAAATCTGAGCAAGTCTGATAGAAACCAGGTGCCTCAATCCACCCAGATGTGTGTTAGGTTGCCACCTTAGATAAACCATTAATTAACACTCTCACATCATCATGGATATTCACTCACCCAATCCCGTCTACTAGCATAGCATGGCATGAACAAGCAAGCGTGAAGTAACTCCCAAGGTTTCATAAGTAAAGCAGGTAATAGGTACTACCTCAATCTACTTCCCAAAATCCACAATTTAATTAGATCCTAATCATGCAAGTGTTTGAGGAATAGATCTAATGCATAAAAGCTGGGTATGAAAGTATGATCAAAGTGTTACTTGCCTTGCGATGATCCATGAGTCCTAGAGATTGAAGTAACAAGCGGCGCACTCGGGTGATCTAGCAGAGACAAACAACAAGCATACAATAAGTACTCATCTAATGCAGGAAATCTCGAATAAAAGATCTAACGGAGAGTTCAACTTAAGAACCCTGGTTGCAAAGAATCGAATCAAAACAAACTCGAAAGTCGAAACTCGAGAAAAGCGTCTCGGTTTAGCGATCTGAAATTACGTCAAAATTTCACAGTGGCAAAACTCTGTGAAAGTAGGGTAGTCGAACGGCGGTTTAAGTTCTGAAACTCGGGCGCTTGAATCACTGATTCCGATAAGCGGCGAGAAATAAAACAGTTTGAAAATCAGATCGAAATCAAATCGAGAAAATAACGGATTAAATCCGATTAAAAAGAAAAAGCGACGAGCGAGTTAAAGCTGCGAGCGTTAGTTAGCGAGCGTATCTAACGAGCGCGTTCACTGAAGCGAGCGGTTGGTGAGCGTCCGTTAAATAAGAAAACGAAAAAATAAAATCAATCTAGGTTTTAAAAAACCAAACACATATTTTTTAAAAAAAACGGATCGGTCAGGGGATAAAAACGGTTGGGCGTGAGGCTACCTCGGCGGTCACTGGCGAACTCCGTGAGGTCTCCGGCGGGTCGGCCGAGGTCGGTGGGTGGCGGCGAGGTCGTGAGGGCTCGAAGCGGCAATGGCGTCTCGGTGACAGGCGGCAGTGGCGTTGAACAATGGCGACTCGGGTCGAGTCTTGGCGATGTGAGAGAGGCGGGTATTTAAGGAGGAGGGGCTCGGTTGCTTGGGGAGGCGGCAGGGGTCCAGGCGTAGCCGGACTCGGCGTGGCCAGGTGCCGTCTTGTGGTGAGGGGCCTCCTCTTTCAGTATGTGAGAGGGAGGAAGGAGATGGGCAGGGGCGGCTGGGCAGGCTGGTGGCTGGGCAGTGGAGCCTCGGTCCAGTAGCGTTTTTTTAATAAAATTTAAAACAAAACAAATAAAATAAATATCAAATGAACTCCAAATTAATTAAAACAAATTTTCTCCGACTCCTAAAATGAGTCGAACAAAATGAACTTTAAAAATAAATACATGCATAATTTTTTAAAATGCTCATTTTGCCTAAGCAAAATAAATCTTCAAAACCCAAATTTGGTTTATTTATAATATCTTCATTTTCCTAATTGTTTGGGAAAGTCATATTATTCCCTCTCAAGATATTTTTGTAGGAAAAACTTTATGAAGATAATTTAAATAATCCAATGATCCTATTTTCAAATTTGAGAGATCCCAAATATGAAAATTATGAAACTTCAACTCTCTCAGGGTCCTTGAGTTGCGTGAAATTTCTAGGATCGGAAAATCTGAGAAAAATATGGTATGCATGATGACCTAATGTATAACATTCCAAATTGAAAATTTGGGATGTTCTGAGATTCTGAGTCCATCAAGTTGATGTCGCAAAGCGCACCTTCTCTACATCTGTGCATCCAGCGGTGGCTAACTCTCTTCCGACCTTGCGAACCAATCGCCAGCCACAATCGGCTCGGTGCTGCTAGAGAACTTTGGCGGTTCAGCCTTAGGAAGCGGGTCAGAGTTGTCAGCGAGGGTGGTGGCGGTGGATTGTTGTTGTTGTTGTTGTTGTTGTTACAGTTACGGATGAGCATCGCATAAGGGCATTCTGCTGCTGGATCAGTGGGTGAGCTCCGTGGAAGAAAGTTGAAACCGGGTCATGTCTCGGAGGCATCGGTGTTTTAGAGTGGATGAGAAAATTAGAATAGAAAAAGGGTCTAATGAGAAAATATCACTACCCATATGAATGTTCAATCATAATCACACCAATCATTTATTCAATCATCTCAAACATGGTTCAATCTCGGATTACAAATTCTCACGACTAATCGAAAATAACGGCCCTAAGCGATCGTGAAAAAAATAGAATAACATGGCGGTCGACTAAATGTCTTCATCAATTATCCTTGCGTCCTGCAGTGCGGCGTCCTGCAGTGCGGCGCCTCCTCTCTTGACTTTCTTGGTGGAGCTCTCTTCATAATCCTGGTCATTGCTCACGAGGGTCCGTCATCTCCACTCGGAAAAAGGTCTTCTCCAGGTCCATCTTCTCCTCTAATGCGGCAACATCCATCTTCAACATCGACTCTCTCCATGAAATCCTTGATTTCTTCTTCATGGTCAAGGAAGCCCGCGTGCTTTCTCCTCGAGTTCGATTCACGGAACAACAGCCTCTGTGTACCTTGAGTTTGGTGATGCGGATTTCCCGTTTCTAAGGAGACTCTCAAGTCTTGGACATATGAGAGAATGGAGTCGTCCTCTCTGATGCGGATGATATCTCCATTCCTAGATCTGCGAGAAATCATGGCGAGGTGCGGTGGGTCGAGCTACGCCTACATACTCTTCTCGGAGATGTCCAAGTGCACGATAAATCGCCATGTCTCTTAGGATCCAAGCTGAAATCGGTAAACTCAAAGTCAATGGGCTCTGAATGTCCTCGAAGGTCCTCCACTGGAATGTGCACCTTAATCCTATAGCGGGTATCCGTCGGAAGTGCATTGGTAGGCTTCCGGTGATTGAGGCGAGCAATCTTGAGCTTCTTCACGATTTGAACCAGCTTCTTGCCGAGAGGCATCGTCTCATCTGGTGGCAAAACTCCGGTAGCAGAAGCGGGGTGAACTTCGGCCATCTAGAATGTTGAAAATCGGAGAGAAGTCGAGAAATGAGCAGGGGAATTACGGAATGATAAGGACATAAAATAAATAGTCTCTTCCTATGGCTTTCCGATCCTAGGGGTTCGTCATATGGTGAGTGTGTGCTCGATACCATCTCTGTAGCGACCCGACCCAGCAGTCAAGTCTACGTGTGCTGTACCATCCCAAGATCATGTTGGCACACACGGTACATTGATGAAAAGATTCAAAGTTCAATCACACCTGAATTTATTACGATTCTCATATCGAGTCTTTATTACAATAGAATAAATTGGCGAAGGCCAACTCATGAAAATAAACTAAATAAAGCTGCGGGCGTGACAAATAGCGAGTCCATCCAGGCTCCATAGGGCAATCATAGCGTGGATCGTAGCCTCACTCCTGATCGGAAAACTCCTCGCAACATAAGGCGTTGCAGCCGTGTGCAGATCAGCATTTTGAATATGCCGGCAAGTCATGAAGAGAGAACAACAATAAAATTACTAACACTATATGCAATTTGGCTGTGGGGCTCTAAGTTTCATTGTTTTGCGAAAAAGCCAGTTTTCCCTACAACAAGGACTTGTTTGCAATTACTACAAAATGTTGGTAGTTATTGAGATGGTTCCGCCAACCAATGTCTCATTCCCAATTATTAAAATAACCCCTCAATTAATTTATTAAGTTCGGTGTTGAGATATCCGAAATACTCCAAGTTCGAGAGGCTCAAATTGTCAAGTAACAGGGGACACGGCTAACGATTAGATCTTCACTCTGCAGAGGTTTGCGCACTTTACCATAAGAATCGTTCCCTCCTTTAAGTCTTCGCACTTCACGGTGTTTGAAGGCGGGACCGAGCAACAGGTCTTCAGAAGAGTTCCTGCAGGCCCTTGCGGTGCCATCAATCCTACCGTTCTTCTACATCTCGTAGCACCGTCCGGCGAGTCACGCCTAGGGTCGACCAAGCGAGAGCCCATAATGGCTTGCGGCTGCCTGAGTAAGCTTCCGGTCGATGGGGTATCCATCCGTCTCTTCGTGGCTGGGTGAAGCTTTCCGCAAGATGTCATGGCGCTTCTCCATCCATCCCGACCAGCCGCTGGTTTCTCCGGTGCCGTCAACAAATCCTCCACCCGATGGTGAATTTTGAAGTCCATCTTGAGCTCGAAGTCATGGGGTTGTCATCATCTTGACTCTCACATCTCCCTTATGAATCACTCAATCAACCCGTCTCTGAGCATAGCAAAATAAACTACTTCGTCCCGAGCCATGGTAACAAGAATTGGTTTCATCCTACCTCATGATACTACTCAAGAACATAACTTAAAATTCTCCTACTGCATGCATGGTGGGGAGGTATTATTCTAATGCAATAAAATCATAGGTATTGTAAAAGAAAACATGGTCAAATGACTTGCCTGGCTGACGGTCTTCAAAAGCTAGGGACTCGAAATAGCAGGCTTCGCACTCCGGAAATTCTATCGAAGCAAACAATAATGATATAAGCATACAAACATACAATCACTTAAAATAACAGCTTGCTAACATGAAACACACAAAACAATCGAACCAAAAACCAAAGAAAACTCGAAGAAATCCAAGCCAACAACTAACAAGAAAATAAAATAAACTTTTTATTTTCTATAAATAAAAGTTCATGTTCTAAAACTACGAAACTAATCTAAAATAAACTATAACATAGGTAAAATAAAATTATTTACTAAATAGAACAATAGGAAAAGCAGTGGCTAGTTAAATAAACAAGAAACACATGATTTGACTAAAACTATTTTTTATTAAATCTAAAATACCCAAACAAGTTCCTACTGCTAGGCAAAGTCAAAACAAAGCAGTGACAAAAGAATCACTAAAATAAAATAATCCTAACTCAGTTTATAGCAGAAATACTAATCTGTCTAAAACTAAAATAAAACAATTTCTAATAATTTAAACATGGCTAATCATATTTTCTCAGAAACTACAACAAATTTTCAAACTAACAAAAAGAATCAACTAAAAATATTAAGTAACCTAAGAGATATGGATTTTACAAAACTGGAACTATTATGTTAAAAACATAAGCGAAAAATATAACTAAAAAGAAAAACTAGCTAGCGAACCTATCTAACCTCGAGGCGATATATAACTAGTGCATGCCGAGAAAATAAACCCGATCGGGCGGTCTAACTAAACCACTAACTAAACCAAAAAAACCGTAACTAAACCGGCCTTTTTAAAATAAAAGCGTACCCTTAGCTAGTCTAATCTAAGCCCTAGGTTTGGTCAGGGCGGTGGTGGGCGGCTCGGCGACATACCGCAGTGGCGGCAATGACAGACGGCGGCTCGGAGGCGGCAGCATGGCAGCTCCGGTGGTCGAGGCGGCGGAGGCGTCGGTAGTCTGGCGGCTCGAGGAGGTCGAGGTGGAGTCGTTGGAGCTCGGGAGGGCGGAGGCGATCTGGCGAGCTCGGGTGAGCTCCGGCTCGGTGAGCGGCGGACGAGCTTCGGGGCGGCGGTCGATGGCTCTGAGCAAGAGAGGATGTCGGGAAGGTGCGGGAGAAGTGGCGGTTGGTGGGGTAGCTTGGAGGTCGGTGGCTCACGGTGTGAAGCGGCGAACCGGCGGCGGCGAGATCGTTGGCGAGTGCGGGCTGCGGTGGGTTTTAGGCGTAGGGTTTAGGGGTTGGGGAGGAGGGTGCAGTTTTATAGGGCATCAACTTGGGGCGAGGCGACTCGGGATCGCGATCCCGTGAAGATCATGACAGTGCAGGCTGATCGCTCTGGCCTGTGAGAGCGTGGGCGAGGTGAAAGAAGGGGTGGGGCAGCGCATCGGTGAGAGGGGGAGGTGGTGGCGAGGCGGACCGGCGGAAGGGTTGGTGGCTGGCAGCTGAGGCAGCTCGGCTCGGTGGCTGGCTCTTGGCCAGTGGGCTGCCTCGGCATTGGCTGGGCAGTTAGCTGGTGGCGCTGGGGTTTCTTTTTCTTTTTTTTCAATTAGGGAGAGGTGGGAATATATAAAATATATATATATTTATATAGGACATATATATATCAAAATTATCAGGCGAATTTACCCTACAACTCGGACATTTTTCCAAGGGCAAAACCCAAACTAAAAAAAAAAACATTTTCTAGAAATCCCAAATAGAATCAAATTTGAATTCAAACTTTTTGGAAAAAAATTTCTTACGACATTTTGGAGTGTCATGTTTACTCCTCTCATACTTTTTATCAAGTATTTGTCGGGGCATTGTTTTGAAGTAAATTCAACTGCCAATTTGAATTCAAGTTCCAACAAACTCAAAAGCCTCTGAAATAATTCAAATGTCACTCAATTCAAACAATAATGCATAGATGCTTAGCTATAATTGTAAAACATTCCAAATGGGAAATTTGGGATGTTACAGGATGGGCATGGCATCTCGAGTTATATGATGAGTAAACTAAGCGGATGGTGGTGCAACAAAGTAGAAGAAATGCAAGACAACATATGCAAGATAAGCACAATCAATAAAACCTTACCAAATTAGAACAGGCACCTTGATGGGTGAACAGGACAGGCCATCTGCCTTTGACTCCTCGAGGTTAGAATAGTCATTAGGATGATATTGACGAACAAGAATCAACAGGTGGGGGCGTCACGAGTTTCATTGCTTCGAATGGCACTCAATGCCTTGGTGCCAATTTTGTAAGTCATTGCGGTGTTCCACAATATTCTTACCGATCTGCGGATTCGATATTCACTTTGTAATTGCGTATAATATCGAGAACCATGAAAACATAAATAGTTGTGAGATTATCTTTGTAATGCAGATGATATTCTAATATTGAGGCGCCCTGTAAACACTTATGTGCTATCACTTTGGATTACGATGAGAGAGCTCATGTGTCTTTGTAATATCGTGCGTGCATTTATATAATCGGCACAAGTACACAAAAATAGGCTCGAAGTAAGGATAGCTGGCAGATGATATGTTCATAATATCTGTATACATAGTTTATTGCCAAACCATGATAACAAGAGCACACAACAACTAGGCAGATCATAGTGTACATAACGAGGGTACACCATAACCACGATATATAAATCGGGAAAGTGGGCGGCTTGAAAATATAGTGTTGTATTGCGCTAGTAATTGAAAGCCTATCGATCACGTAGAGGCCGATTACTATCGAACATGGTAAAGAAGAAAGCAGATTTTGGATAATAAAATATTGGTTCTTGCGGATTGCCCACACAAGATGAACGAGGCGCATTAAGAATGCAACTCCCAGCTGTCTCTCGATCATTTCAGGCGGTTGGATGAAGATCCTCGTCTCCTTACCCTTCTTCTTCCTCGTCTCTTAATTCTTCCCTCTGAGAACACAGACGGGCGCCCGGCGAACCACGGCCCCCCTTTGTGTTCCTCCGCCACCCCACCCCCACCCGTGTTGAGTTTTCTTCGTTCGTGAGGCCCGCAACTCCGGTGAGCTCTGAAAATCGGTGACCCAATTTTGAAATTTAGTCTCTGTGGTTTAACTAGTGTGGAATATAAAGGGAAACCATAAGCATTGGGAGTATAGTGTTGGCGTGCCATGGCGGATCTGAAGGTGCAAACGGACAAAGGCAACCGCAACCAAGACAGAAATCGAGTAAAGCGGTGGCGATCTATTTTCTTGCTGCGATAAATAAGTTGAGCGAATCTGAAAAGTACCGCCTCAGTGCGGCGCGATGTCTGCATCTGTTGAGAATTTGCCGGTGCTCTTGATAGCGATGGCTGTCGGCGTGGAAGCAGATCTAGGAGGGTAGGCGGTGGCGGCGCGCGGTGGGCGAGACGGTAGTAGGGGCGGCGCCCGGCAAGGTGGACGACAGCGAGGATGAAGCGAAGGGCGGGATGCAAGGATCCCGGTTGAGCGTGGATGAGAGGTCGATCTCTTGTAATGGACAAGTGTCGAGGTATCAACTCCGGCATGGTGGAGGAGGGCGGTGGATGGGGTGGCGGACAGCGGTGAGACGGAGGAGGTGGGGAGGAGAGGTGTTTTGGCGCCCACGAATGCGGATGGGGAAAAGGGAGGTAGAGAGGAAGGGAACCACATATTCAAGTAGCGCTTGTCTCAAATGCAAGAAATTTACAAACTTAGCCCCGTTTCAAATTTCTACTACATCACATGAACATTAGTCGGTTGGGGATAGGACGGTAATCTCGCATACACTGAATATTTGCCGGCGAGAGTTTGTTTTGGAGCCCACGTGTATGAATATGAATCGGGAGGAGTCGATTTGACCAAGGGCACACTATGTTTTAGCGCCCACCTTGTGAATCCGGGTGAGGCGGTTACCTCACGTTTGGGTGAAATTACAAACCTACCCCTATCGAAACCTATAGAAATCCAGCAAATAGGCTTTGCGTGGCGAGGATAGGCGATAGTGATTTCCATCTCATGATTTTTGGTTTGGTGATTCTGCGACTTTCCCGCTTTGTTCAAATTTTGCACGATGCACGTTTACCGTGCCAACTCAATCGAATCCCGTTTGTATTCTACTATTTTTTTGAGGTGGGATCCATTTTCAATTGGAATTACATTCTATATACATCATTTTTTAATATATACTTTCAAAAGCACAACACCATTTATACATAAATATGGTTTATAAATGGCATGATCTCAGATTCATAAGATTGTATCCATCAATTTGGATTTTCAAATATTTGAAACCACTTTATGTTGAAATCCAATGTATGCATTCCTCACTAACTGTCTCCAACTAATGTGTGTTTCATGCGGGTTTTCTTTAACTTCTCAAACATGTATAATGTGTTTCACACACGCAACATATAGTTTAATCCCGTTTAGACATTAATTGCATATAAACTATGCATTGTTTGTAATTGAAGAATCTATGGATCACCAATATTGATAAACTATATAACATTACACCAATTTGCGTTATGATATTATCAATGTCGTGATCTCCGGTTTAAATATTTGAATCCTTTAATCCGGATATTCATCTCATATAGCTATCACTCATGCTTATCTAGGACTATCTCTACGGACCTATCTGCGTTCATCGTCTCTCGGGCATCTCTCGTGCTACTGTATGTTGACAATGATCTTTTATCTTAGTAACACTGCTTGCGATACTCTCTCCCTCTACCTTCATCACTCTATCTCTCTCTAAGTATATCTCGCTCCCTGCTATGTGTCTCTAGCTATGATTCTCCATGTGGAATCTCTTTCTCTCACACAAACACAAACCTTTGCCTCCTGGGGTCCCATTTCTCTCAACTATTCCCATGTGTGCCACTCGCACCCTTCATCTGAGAGATGTCTTTCGCTCCTTAGATATGAGAACCTACGAATCTTCCTCTTCAATATCTCTTTCTCACAAAAAAACACAAACTCTGTCTCCCAGGGTCTCATATTTCTCCATTGTTCTCTTGTATGTCGCTCAAACACACCCTCTCTCCGTAGAGATATCTTGTGTCCCCTCATATGTCTCTCTAGCTATCACTCTCGTTGTGAAATATCTTTCTCTCTCGCAGACACAAAACTCCGTCTCTCTGGATCTTATTTCTCTCTGATATCTGTTTGTATGTGACTCACATGCACCCTCTCTCTATCTCTCTCACACCCACACACATAACCTAGCCTTGATCCACTCGACTCCTATCTCTACGCACACTAGCTAGCATCTTTATCTTTCTATTTATCATTTCTCCATCAACCTTCTTTCTAGCCCTCACTCTTGATTCCTATCCACACACTACATATGTTTCTCTCTACATGCAGTCAAGTGCCCTCACACACATATATAAATTCACCCTTTGAACCACCCGACGGTCATCTCCAACACCCAAACTAATGGATGTCCCTCTAGCTAGCATCTCCATCTCTGTATCTATCATAGTTTCTCCGTCAACATTTCTTTCTACGCACGGAGTCTTGCTTCCTATCACCCACACTATATATGTCTCTCCATACATATGCATTTATAGGTTGATCTCTTTTGCACAATCGTTGCACTGACCCCCTCTGCTCGCCATAGATGCATGCTCCAGCCCGCCACTATCTCTTAAAGACAAAACACATGCTCAATTGTCGGGCCTTCTTCCTGCATTCTCACATGCATGCATATTGTCATACCGACCCGTCTCTCCCATGTCGTTGATCTTATGACTTATGTCTTCTTTCTTTTATCTCGATCATGTGGCCACACACACATCCACGTATACATGTATACCTCTCACACATGCACGTTCAAGGTCTCTATGTCTCCATACGTAGTTAATTACCCTCAATCCTAATGCCACATCGATCGTTCTCCTCTTTTGTGCACATAACTTCCACTGGATGGGCAAAACACACACTCACACTTAGCAATCTCCTTCTAGCTACCCCGCGTCTCCTCTCTTCCCTATATCCCGAAACCAATAAGACCATCCCTTTGTTTAATTCCGCCTACATGCACCATCGATATATAGTAGTCTTCCTCGGTGTCTCTCGAACAAACACGTTCTCTCGATGTTGACTCCTCTCACGCGCACACACCTTCTTTTCCCTCTCTACGAGCAATTTCTCTCTCGCACCCCATCGTTGGTGGCCTCTGCCATACACATCACCTCTCTATGATGAAGCCATGCACACTTAAATTACATCTGCCACAGAGGACCCAGCGACACACACACACACACACGCACACACACACACACACACACGCACGCACGCCCCCCCACACACACACTAAGACTCCATCTCTCTCTCTCTCACACACACACACACAAACACACACACACATACGTGCCCTCCCCCCACACATAGACTCCATCTCTCTCTCTCACACACACACAAACTAAGACTCCATCTCTCTCTCTCTCTCTCTCTCTCTCACACACACACCACTCACACTAAGACTCCATCTCACACACACATGCTCTAGGCGGAGCATTTGTTCCCTACCCTTCATCCAACCTTACCCGTATGATAAACAATCACCTTTATTTACTTGCATAACATGGACAAATTCCACTTTACTTTAGTAGTCAGCAAACTTATCATCTGTACCCTTATAAAAAAGCAGTTGGCGATGATGGTGTGCACGCCATCTTATGTCTGAGACCGTATGATCTATATCGGCGGATAGAAAGCAAACTATGATAATTTTACAAAAGATACCGCACCTCTCTCCACATCATTATCTCCGCAACCTCATTGCTCAGCAATTAAAAAAGGAATAAGTCTCTGGAACAATCTAGCATGCATGGTGGCTGTTGTTGCGCTTTGGCGCAATCCATCCCATGCCTCCGCCCATTCGACCACAGTCACCACCACGCTCCACTCCTCCTCGACTTATCTCTCATCTTTCATTTTTCAATGAAATTCTCGAGATACCAGTTTTCGATGAAATTCTCGAGATATCATTAGTTTTTACATGGGATTACTCTTGCATGGGTCAATCACAACAGGTGTTTTGTAAAGAATGCATATTGATGTTCCATGCAATGCGAGAATCTTGCTTGTAATTATATAGCATAAATCATGGCGCGGAAGTGACATTTTTGACACAACCATGTTAACATGGCCACGTAAATCACGGCAGGAAGGAGAAGAAGCGGGCTGTGGAGTAACTTTTTACCACAATTTCTTAGGAAGCTGGGTGCAATAATTGAGTAGTTTTGCAAACTACCATTACTACTACACTGAAATGGTTCAAAACCTATACTCCCTTGCGGTAGCGTGCTTCAGCGTAAAGCAGTCAGCGTCGCCCTGAAGCGTCGATGCCGCATTAATGCGGCGAGCGGAGGCGACCTCTCCTTGGCGCCCGGCTTTGAAGTGGCGCGATGGCGAAGGCGCCCGCTTCGGTGGCCCCTGCTCGGCGTCGAGACTGGCCATAGGCCTGTTTGGATCCATGGTTTAGAGTTAGTTTGAGCTAGTTGGGGCTCAAATAGCCCTAAAGTATCCAAGCATGAGGGTTTAAATTGGAGCAAGTTGCACGAACCCACAAAAAAACCTATCCCACCCAAGAGGTGCTAGCTGGATATAGTTCTCATTGGGACCTTTGAAAAATCACTTTTCTCTCTCCATGAAGTGCATTTATTGTCAATCTAACCCTGTCACCCAAACACCTCTTTGGCTACTGATTAGTTCGGGGTTAGTCATGAGTTAGTCTAACCTCTAGCTAAGTTAGAGTATCAAGCAGGAAGCAGTATAGGACATGCAAGTTGCTCAAAGCATACATGCAAATTAAATGCGTGAAAGGATTTTTTGTTTTGAAAGCGGGCGTGAAAGGAATTTTCTTAGAATGCTCTTGGCATGTCGCTAACATGTGATAGTTAACCGACCTCAATAGGCGGAGAAGCATGACCGCGCACTTTGATAGAAGCGAGGAGGAGAAGCGTCTGAGCTGCTGGATTACTAGAGATAGGTGTGCATACGGAAGCCAAGAAATATGGTGATAGCGTGGGTTAGCCATGTACTAGTATGATGTAACTACACTCGGCTGTCGTGTTTCGTATTCTTCGAGTCCTTTGTGGAGATGATTGGTTAATTTTATATCGCTGAATAATATTAAATATTATGAGTGCGGGCGCTCCACACAGGTTCCTTGCTCCTTCTCGGGTCGTGGAATCTATTGTTCTTCCACTCTATTTTTTACATGAGCTTTGTTCATCCTTTTGCCAACCACGAGACATCTAGCATCAAGGTGCGTGTTATGCAGCGATCGTTCCATCTATATGAAGAACACGTTGGAATTTGGAACTACAAAGACGGACATGTACCCGAGTGGGCGTGAACCTGAGTAATGTAGCGCGATAAGTGAAGTAGAAAGGCACAAATGCTATGAACATGCGTGGCTTCTGAGGTGTGTTTGGTTGCATTCTCATCTCAGCATAGTTGTTCCCTCTTTGTGTATGCTCATCTCAACACCCCTCTTCATACATGCTCTTTTCATGCATGCCTCTAGTGTATTCGTGTTAAGCTAGTGTGGACTCATGCACCCTTCATACACTCTACCAAACACCCAAAAGTAGGTCGAGAAGGGAACTCTTGGGCGGCATTTGTCTCTTACTACGTACTACCACTAAATGTTATGCGTGCAATGCCTGATGATGTTATAGATGCGTGCCTAAGTACTCTACTACTACTATATTAGTTGGAGGCACATATGAACTTTTACATTTGTTTACGTGTATGCCCGAGACCTTTCAACTAGGCGTGTCTTTCTCTCCAGTCGCACTTTGTATCGTTCATACCACTAAGTACTACTACGTGTGGTCTCCGACCGAAGTGGAAGAAGTGGATATGCTCTACCCGTTGTTTTTTACGTTGGGCTCTACCACGCTGTTCATGTCCCTCCTTTGTTGGCGTGTGGGACATCCGGCGCATCTTGCCGTGTTTGGCACCCTTCGTCGTAGAGTTGAAGCGCTAGCATTCATCGAAATAAAAATAATTATAAATCGGCAGCGATACTATCTTTTTGCGAACCAATCAGCGGTGATACTATACCACGCGGTTTCCTTGCTCCTCGATATCGGAAAGAATACTTCCATTCGCCAACATGTGGGGCGTCGACCATCTGGTCCACTTGCCATGCGAGAACTCAAAGGAGAGTCACCCAGTCGTCAGCGCGTAGTAACAATGACTAATGAGCCGTCAAATCACATGCCCACTTCCCACTTTGAAGTTGCTCGGATGAAGGAACCATCATGACTTCGTTGAATTCCGCTTCTTGAAGAAAACTACTGTTCGGCGATCTTGCTAGCTTCGATATTTACTCCAAGAGAGGCCTCCTTTCGTTCATAGGATAGAATATGAAAATCATAGGAAGCGAGATGACATGCATCTCAATTCCTATAGAGAAAAGATGCCATTTGATGCATAGGATAGGAATGTTTCCATTTAGTCAAGGCTAATGTCTTTGGTAATTTGCTCTAAAATAGCAGTAGTAACTAGTAGTACTAGTGCATGCTCGTACTGGAACCACAGACACACACACTAACTATTAGAACTACTACTTCTCACATCTTTGGCGGGGCGTCATTCTCCTTCGGCTTTGTCGGCGACACCCACCGTGCTTGGATCTCCATGACCTCTCCGCTTTTGGTAGCGTCGTCCTTTTCTTTCTTGCGGTGGCGGGCCTCTCTTTTCTTGAGTGCTTTCGACTTTTCCGCTCCCTACATGCGGCTTTGGCGCTCTTGCTCTACCGCCCATTCGGCCTTGGCATCTTCAAATTCCTCCCATATAGTTGTGAGGTGGCGGCGGCGATGAACTTCGCGGCGGGATGCCATCGCTTCCCTACCATTTTGTGTGCGTTAGGTAGGCGGCGAGGAACTTCGGCGATGGGATGCCATCACTGCCTTACCGGTTAGTGTGCGGACGGTGACATGAGCGGCGCTTGGTGAGAGCTACGGGGTGGAGTGGCGGACAACCGTATAGTGCATTGGTTTGTCAAGAGCTCAAGGACAGAAGGCGAAGCAAATTAGGATTCCCCTTCAATCCTGGTCATTTATTACCGAGTAAAATGCATTGGCGGTCATCGAACTTGTCTTGATAGCTCACTTTGATCATTGTATCGAGATATGGTGATTATCGATCAACGGCTCAGCGTATAGCTTCGATATTTGTATGGTTGACCAGTCAAAGCGATGCGCATCGCCTCATCAGCTCGTGTTCTTTATCTATCTATGCGGGCCTATCTGTGAATGGAGAAAGAAATCTGTAAAAACCAAAATTATGCGTATGTGGGGAATCAAACCACGGACTAAATCGTCGCTTAGCGCACCCTCGTCGACCAATGAAAATGAAATACTTCATCAGACACTCACGCTCGCATGCTGTCAAAGCATGCTAGTGCATGCCGTTGCCCTCTAAATCAAAGTCCTGCTCATGGCGCCAGCATAAGCGGCGAGCCCATCACCTCAGCGCCCGGCGTTGCACGACATTACTGTTTGAGGCGTTTGATGGAGGCCTCTGTGACGCCGAGCATGTATTCACTGGCTCAACACCGCGGTCATACTCGGACCGCCTTGCTCATGTATATCGTCCATCCTAGCGACAATCTATAAAACAGCCTAAGCTAGAGAGGTACTATGGTAGTATGGAGTGCGGAGTATGTACTATCGTGAGCGACCGATCTTAGTGCCCGCGCACGAAACCCCTTCCGCCGCTAGCGCGCGCTTCCGCTGAAAGCGGTCACCGTCTCTCGAATGTCAATGGCGCATTCACGGACTTAACTGCGGAGTGCAATTGGTGTATCAGCGACATGCGGGCGAGCCTTCGTTCTACCCACATGTCGGTAACCCAAAGCGCATCCGAGTTAAGTCTGAAGCGGCGTCCCCATTCACGCCCGTCGAACCTACTCGGCGCCAGATTGTCCATCTGTGCGCGCGGCTCATTGCCATTCGCCCACTATATTAGCAGAGCCCGGCTCCGGCCATAGCCAAAGACCCACACTTATTCTCCTCCGGTCCCTTCCTTACATCGGCACCACTTCAACCATGGCCTCCTGGCGCTCGAAGCTCTCTTGGGCGTCTTTGTCGCGAGGAGAAGGCGAGGACATCGGCGGCTCCGCTCGAGCGCGCTCAAAGCTCTCTTCGACGTCTTGTCGCGGGAGCAAGCGAAGGAGATCGCCGGCTCCCCGCGCGCTCCGCCCCCGACCCGCGAAGCCGGCGCGCGTCGCGTCTTGGTGCAACCAGCGATGAGGAAGAGTAGTACACGGTGAGTCGCCACCGCTCTGGTCCTAGGAAGGCCACCGCTCCTCCACTCGGTCGGCGCCAAGCTTGGTGGGATAAAATTGGCGGCGATTAGCCGCTTGATGGGGACATGGGCGGAAATCTTCATAACCTTGTGCTCGGAGGAGAGGTTATCGAGGCGGATAAGGAGGAGGCAAAGGCAATTACACCTTTCTCGGGTTCATGGCGGACATGGTGGTCAGGGCCGGCGATCGTTTAGATTAGGTTTACAATATGTTTTTAATGCGGTTTGTGCGAAATATGTAATCAATTTCATCAATTTATAGGAAAAGTTCTCAAAATGTAATGAATTTCATCCGGTCAATTTGAAATTTGCTTTGTTTGCAGTTTAAATGCGGTTAGTTCATATAGTTGTCGAAAGGTATGCGGGCAGCATCGGACGGCATCCATCATTGTCCTCGGACAGATGCGGTGTAAATTTGTGGGCCAGCGGCTGGAGATGCCTAACTATCATGCTATAATCGCTAACAATCCTCCATTATTTGGCAGGAAACAGTTATCCCTCGATCAAAATCAGATCATGGTGTTTCGCACTCCTCCGGCGTAAAGTGTAAACTCTTTCTTACATAAAAATGGAGCAAGTGGGCGGCACTGTACGTCATATCACTCGAACTAGCCCGCCTAACGGCGGGAAGCACCTCCTCGTCATTTTGTTACGGATTTCTATCGATCGACGGCGTGGAAATTTTACGCGTCGAAGTTCTAAAGGAAAAGCGGCACACTTACGACTCAAATGCGCGTCGAACCCGACAATGCGGCTCTTACGCCCGCTCACGAGAGGACCGCGTTGTCTTGCAATTTCAGCGACATGTGGGACCATAATTGAATAAACCGTCGATGGCGAAATCTAATCGCTCGGTGAGCGTCGGTGAAGAGAGAAAGCAGGGAGGGAAAAGAGATGGCCGCCCACCGCGGCCTACGGACTCAAGAAATATCTGGTGATAATGTGAGGTGGGCCATGCTGGAGTCGGGACCGCTTCGGAGCCCGCTCTCACCGCCCAGCCCCTCAAGGCGCCTTGACTGCTGCTGCATGCATAGCAAGTAGTCCCGCTTATGTGGAGGAGAGAGAGGCATTGACAAAGTCTAGGAGTAACAATGGAGACAATAGCTTTCATCAAAATAAACAATGAATACTCGTTGCTCGTCCTCTATATCGGAAAGAATACTTTCATTAGCCGACATGTGGGGCGTCGACCATCTGGTCCACGCCATGCACAAAATTATCCTGGTCTACCCGGTCGTTTATGGCCCAACCTTTCCCCTTTGTAAGTTGTTGGACGAAGGAACCATCATGACTTCATTAATTCCGCTTCTTCAAGAAAACTTACTATACCGCTAATCTTTGCTACCACATGCGAAAATGGGCGACCTTTGTACCCACGTCATATCTCGAAACCCACTAGGCCAAACTAGCCGCCTAGGCCATCTATTTTGGAGCGGAGGAGTACATCTCTGCACTACTATGATTTTGTGTTGCACGTTCTCGTACTTTTGCTCGATTTTCCTACCCTATGAACCAAATGAGGCTTGAATGTATATACGACTATTGTATGATCGATCATAAAGCCTACAATTTTAGGAGCTAGGGCTATTAATTGATCGACGAGGGATAAGTATAAGCGTACCACGAGCTCATCAGCTAACGTTTCTCTTCTGTGAGTGTTTTGCAAGTACTATAGCTACGCATAGTAGCTAGCCTACTAACACCAAGAATCATCAAACAAGCCCTGATATGATAAACAGTTCAAAATTACATCTAAGCATGCCATATATTACATCAAAAGCTGTGGCGAGGATACATACTGTTTCCATAACTGGGAGAGGTTACGCATGATTCATCGCATGATTCACTATCAAACAAAAGTAGCAAGATCCGCCCACACAAGGCGATTGCACTAGCCTAAGATGGTTTGATAACATGCATCGTTACGGTAATTAAACACAGGGCAATGCAAACTACCACGAAGGATTAAGCGCGACCAACTATTTCGTGTCGATCGATCTCGGGCAATGACCACAGCATGGACAACGACATGGGAATCGATTTCTGAGGCGATGTCCACGGACTGACCGCGACATCGGAATCGATCTGCAGGGCGATGTCCATAGGATGGACAGCGGCATCGGAATCGATCTCGAGCGATACCAGCAGGGGCGGGCCCACGACGCCAGAATCATCAAGGACAACCCGGACACCTGCACAACCCTAACATATTAGCAAGCACATTGCAAATAATTAAAAAGCAAGCACATTGCAAATAATCAAAAACCACAACTATGGTAATAAGCCATTATTTTTACCTTGTGCAGCTCACTAGGGGATCTCATCCTCAGGAGCCATCTCCTCAAATCCTCGATGGGGCCATCACCTTGGGAGAATACTTCTTCTCATGGCGACTATCTCCTCAAACTCGGTCTTGAGCCTCACATAGGTGGAAATCGAGTTCTGGTGTAGGCACGGTGGGGACCTTCTTCATTCTTCAACTTTCTTTGAGGAGTTCATTGGCGTAGCGTCCTCAACTCTTTGGCGGTCTTGTTT
>JAHIAM010006937.1:0-62325 GCA_021605205.1 Aegilops longissima
GCGAGGACCAACTTTAGTCAGGATAAGTGTACTAGATGTTCCCCTTCAAAATGGCTAATTGTTGGTGCCCTTCCCGCTCAATATTTGGGAAGAGGCCCAGGGCCTTTGCCTATAAATAGGACTAGCCACCCACAGGGTAGAAGGACCCGGAATCTAGAACATAGCTAGAGATCAAGCAATCTAGAGAGAGAGAGAGCGACCGAACTCCCCCTAGCAGTTCGTCGCACCGGCCAAGAACAGACCCTCGCGAGGCTGTTCTTCCTTGTACTGTTCATCATCAGCCCCTGAGGCAATCCACCACACCACACACTGGAGTAGGGTATTACACCACAATGGTGGCCCGAACCAGTATAAATCCTGTCTCCCTTGTGTTGCTCTTTGTGTAGTTTAGATCCTTGCGAGGCGACGAGGTGTAGGTAGGTAGGAGGTGAGATCTCCGCGTGCATCCCAGAGTTTGAACCTAGAGGGTCTATCGGAACCCGAAATCCAACATTTGGCGGGCCAGGTAGGGGTGCGCCGGAGCTTTCCCTTCCGCCAACCCGCTCCCCGCCAACATCGCGATTCACCCTATGATGAGCAGCGCGCCGCCCACTCCGATCGCCAGCGCCGGCGCAGGTGCCAGGGGGCTCCGAGCCTTGTCCTTTGCCCTGAGACAGGTGCAGTGGCCGAACAAGTTCAAGCCGGAAACGCCACCGCGCTACAACGGCACGACTGATCCGCTGGCCTTCCTGTTGGCGTACGAGGAGGCCGTCCTCGAAGAAGGGGGCGACGATAGGGTCATGGCTAACTGGCTTCCCATGGCCCTCACCGGCGCCCCACACATGTGGCTGCTCCACCTGCCGGTGGCTTCTGTGGCCTCTTGGGAGGATCTGCGCGACCTCTTCCTTGCACAGCACGCTGCGCCGGCGCCCCCGGTCGTCACAGCTCTCCTGGGCGGCTCGCAGGCGCCACCTTCAGGCCGCCACGTCAAGCAAGTCGTCCGCCAGATCGGCGCTGCCTCCGCGCAACATGGGGCTCCTCCGGGTCGGTCGGCGCCCAAGGCCGATCTGGCCTTCAGCTCGGAGGATCACCCCTCCAACACAACCTCGCTCGGGCGCTCCCAATCTGTGCACCGCCACCATCCGCCAGTGGCCGCCACCAGGACTCTCATCGACGGCGGCTCGGGCCTCAGCGTGCTCTTGGTTGAAGCCTTCAGTCTCCTCCACATACCGCCGGAGCGGCTTCAGCCCAGCAGGCCCTTCTCGGGCGTCGGAGGCGGTTCAGCCGGCTCCCTGGGGCAGATCCGTCTTCCGCTGACCTTCGGCACCTACGACAACTTCCGCACGGAGCTAATCGACTTCGACATCGCCCCCATCGGCCTCCCATACAACGCCATCCTCGGCTACCCAGCACTAGCCCGATTCATGGCCGCGACTCACCCAACGTAAAACCTCATGAAGATGCCCGGGAGCAACGGCGTCCTCACCATGTCCGGAGACACTGGGGATGCGTTGCAAGTGCTCAAGCTCGTCTTCAAGACTGCGACGGCAGCACAACCCGCCGACTCAGACGCCCCTGAGCCCAAGGGGGCTGCGCCGGCCAAGAAGAAGCAGCTGTTCACCCAAGACAAGGCAGAAACCAAGCAGATACTGGTCGACGAGGACGGATCCACTAACGCCACCTTCACCATAGGCGCCAACCTCGAGCCCGTGCAGGAGGAGGCCCTGATCAAGTTCCTACGCGCGAACAAGAAGGTATTCGCATGGGAACCTGATCAGCTGGCAGGGGTCCCAAGAGGCGTAATCGAGCACCACCTCAATGTGTGCCCCAACGTACGCCCCGTGAAGCAGAAAGCGAGACGGCAGTCCACTGAGAAGCAGGCTTTCATCGTCCAAGAGACCCGCAAGATAGAAGCGGCAGGGGTCATTCGCGAGGTCCGATACCCAGATTGGTTGGCTAACCCGGTTGTCGTGCCAAAGAAAGGGGGGAAGGAATGCGTGTGTGTCGACTTCACCAACCTCAACAAAGCCTGCCCGCAGGATCCATTACCGCTCCCTTGTATCGATCAGATCATCGATACCACCACCGAGTGCGACCTGTTATGTTTCCTGTATGCCTTCTCTGGCTATCACCAGATCAAGATGGCGGTAGAAGACGTGGAAAAAACGGCTTTCCTGACCCCGTGTGGAGTGTACTGCTACACATGCATGCCATTCGGGCTGCGCAACGCAGGAGCGACCTTTCAGCAGCTGATGCACATCACCTTGGGCCCGCAGCTCAGGAGGAATGTTGAGGCTTACGTCGATGACATTGTGGTGAAGTCTCGGGAGGCCAGAACCCTGATACAAGACCTGGAGGAAACCTTCGCAAGCCCCAACGCAGTGAACCTGCAGCTGAACCTAGAGAAGTGTGTGTTTGGGGTCCCCTCGGGCAAGCTCTTGGGCTTCCTTGTGTCCCACCGGGGCATCGATGCTAACCTAGAAAAGGTCAAGGCGAAGCAGGATCAAGGGGGCCCCACAGAAACCACTACCACAGCCGAGAAGGATCAGCCGCCGCAGGGAAGCGCACTCTGAACAGAAGAGACCCCTCCCCCCGGCGACCAGCCGCTGGGAACTCCACTGTCTCAGGAGGCGCCACGGCCTCCGGAGGACACCGGCAACACCAGCACTCCGAACCTCGTCGAACACCCTGTGTACTTCGTCAGCACAGTGTTGCGGGACGCGAGGGCGCGGTACCCCATGCCCCAGAAACTCCTCCTCGCACTATTGGTGGCCTCGCGCAAGCTGCGACACTATTTTCTGGGCCATCCCATCAAAGTTGTCTCAGCGTACCCCTTGGAAAGAGTGTTCAGGAGCCCCAACTCGGCTGGAAGAGTCGCTGAGTGGAACATCGAGTTGCAAGCATTTCAGCTAGAATTTAGCACCACCAGAGTCATCAAGGGGGCCGCGCTAGCGGACTTCATGGCGGAATGGACAGAGGCGTCGGGCCTCAAGGCTGATGAGGATCGATCCCTCTCCCCGGGAAGCGAGGCACCGGACGGCTGGATCATGTACTTCGATGGGGCGTTCTCCAGACACGGCGCGGGGGCTGGCGCAGTGCTTATATCTCCAACTCAAGACAAGCTCTACTACACCGTGCAGCTCTGTTTCCAGCACGGAGAAAAGGTCTCCAACAACATAGCCGAATGTGAAGGCCTGATAGAAGGCCTGAAGGCAGCGGCTGCCCTGGGAGTGAAGCGCCTTACCATCAAGGGTGATTCACAACTCCTCGTCAACTTCTCCAACAAAGTATACGAGCCGAGGGATGAGCACATGGAAGCCTACCTCACGGAGGTCCTGTAACGCCCCCGATGCGGCTATATCTCCCACGTGTCGAGGCACGACTTAGAGGCATAACCGCATTGAAAGCAATGTCGTAAGTGAGGTAATCTTCACACAACCCATGTAATAAATAAGGGAAAAGGGATACATAGTTGGCTTACAGTCGCCACTTCACACAATACATAAATAAACATCCATCATTCAGAGTACACTCAAGGTCCGACTACGGAACCTAAATAAAAGAAGATACCCCAAATGCTACACAGATCCCCGAATCGTCCCAACTGGGCACCACTACTGATCATCAGGAAAAGACACATAGTAACGACCACGTTCCTCGTTGAACTCCCACTTGAGCTCGGCTGAGTCACCTGCACTGGCATCGTCGGAACCTGCAACTGTTTTGGAAGTATCTGTGAGTCACGGGGACTCAGCAATCTCACACCCGCGAGATCAAGACTATTTAAGCTTATAGGAAGGACAGAGTAGTAAAGTGGAGCTGCTGCAAGCAACTAGCATATATGGTGGCTACATCGCAAAAGAGAGCGAGAAGAGGAGCAAAGCACGGTCGTGAAGCTAATAGCGATCAAGAAGTGATCCTGAACTACTTACGTCAGGCATAACTCCAACACCGTGTTCACTTCCCGGACTCCGCCGAGAAGAGACCATCACGGTTACACACGCGGTTGATGTGTATTTTATTTGAGGTCAACTTCGGTTTTCTACAACGGACATTAACAAATTCCCATCTGCCTCATAACCGCGGGCACGGCTTTCAAAGATATTACCTGCAGGGTGTCCCAACTTAGCCCATTATAAGCTCTCACGGTCAACGAAGGATAATCCTTCTACCGGAAGACCCGATCAATCTCGAATCCCGGACTACAAGACATTTCGACAGCAATAAAACAAGACCAACAAAGCCACCCGATGTGCCGACAAATCCCGATAGGAGCTGCACATATCTCGTTCTCGTGGCACACCGGATAGGTCAGCCTACGAGTAAAACCAGCCTCGAGTTGCCCGTGGTGGCCCCAGTCTGCCGGTTGGGCCAGCACTCAAGGAGCACTGGTCCGGGGTTAAAATAAAGATGACCCTCGGCTCGCGAAACCCGGGGAAAAAGGCTTAGGTGGCAAATGGTAAAACCAAAGTTGGGCCTTGCTGGACGAGTCTTATTCAAAGCGAACTGTCAAGGGGTCCCATAAATCACCCAACCGTAAGGAACGCGAAATCAAGGAACATAACACCGTATGACGGAAACTAAGGTGGCAAGTGGAACAAAACACAGGCATAAGGCCGAGCCTTCCACCCTTTACCAAGTATATAGATGTATTAATTATAGCAGATATATATATTGTGATATACCCAAAAGTAAACATGTTCCAACAAGGAACAACATCTCCATGTTCCAACAAGGAACAAACTTCAACTTCACCGCAACTAGCAACGCTATAAGAGGGCTGAGCAAAGCGGTAACATAGCCAATCAACGGTTTGCTAGGAAAAGGATGGTTAGGGCTGACATGGCAATATGGGTGGCATGATATAGCAAGTGGTAGGCATCGCAGCATAGGCATAGCAAAAGAGCGAGCAACTAGCATAGCAAAGATAGAAGTGATTTCGAGGGTATGGTCATCTTGCTCGCAATGTTCTCGAGTTGTCGAAAGCTTGATCCTCGTAAGCGTTCTCAACAGGTTCCTCGTTCACGTACTCGTCTCCGACTCTACCCAAAGCAACAACACAAACAAAGGAACCACAATAAATCACGGTGCAATGCACAATCAACATGATGCAAAACATGACATGATATGCGGGATGTGATATGCAATGCGTAAAAGGCCCGGAAGGTAAATGATGAACCAGGCATCAACTTGGCAAACCAAGTATGCCACTGAAAGATGAGATGATTTCGTTGAAATCGATATAAAGATCACCGGAATCGGATGCACGGTTTGGAAATGACAAGCAAAACAAGAATGGCACAAATCTGCCATTAACAGCATGATGCCACTTAGCAAGCAACAATTAATTAAGCTACTGCACCCAAACGTATCAACAAAGTACATGGCAGTGATCTACACAAGATGCTCGACAAAAGATGAGCACTGAGCTACGGCTAGTTCACATCATAACAGGTTCAAACAAGCATGGCAAAAGTGCACAAAATATCAGGCTGGACATGGCAAAACAGCATCAGGTTGCAATGTTCAGAGCAACAAAACTACATGCTACAGGAACTTAAAATAGCAAAACATAGCATGGCATGAATCTACTCAAAGCATAGAACAAAAGTCCCTTACTGACCATAAGCCAAAAGGATTAGAAAATATAGTAACACCCATGTCAATATTGAAAGTTTAGTTAACAGATTCAGCAACATGGCATGTCAAAACTGATAACAGTAGGCATGTTTACAAGCTCAATGCACTCACTACAGAGACTTAAATGATAAACTAAGCATACATACATCAAGAAGACCTGGCATAGAAGACATACATGGCAAGAACAATAACATAGCATATATGGGTCAACCACAACAACCTAGGCAAAATTGAATAACATGTATACAATCTGCCAGGAAACATTTGATAGCAAAAGTAGAGCTCGATTGACTCAAGCTATGGCACTCCATAATTGCAAACAAAGGCATGGATGGATAGAGCAAGACATGTTTTACAAAACATCCTTACTGAAGTATCTCAAAATATGCATAGATCTCTCGGTAGCATCAAGTTAACATGGCATCAAAATCAGCTAAAACAGGGCTGAAATCAGCAACAACAGGACACCTACTTTGCATGCTTGTGCTAGTCACCACATAGATCACAAAAATACATGGCATACACCCCTGGAAAGATGGCATGGCATATTTCAAAACACATGTAGGACTCAAATTCATAGGGTGCACACAATAATCATGGCAAAAATAACAAAAGTGCAAGTTCTGTTAAGAAACAGAAACTAACATCACGTAGCACTCTTCCAACAGCATTTCGGGCATCAAGATAAGCTCAAATAAAAATGATGCAATGAGACGAAATGATCTACTCTTCGAGGCGAACATTTTGACATATTATACGCGCAAAATGGATCTACAGATGCAAAGATATGCTAGGATGAAAATGGCACAAAATATCAATGATATAAAGACTTGAGGAAAAAATGGAGAGGGAGAAGTCAACGGGATCGGGCCGGCCGGATCGGGCCGATCCGGATCGAGCGGCGGGCGGCGCGGCGGTTCCCGAGGTCGCCGGAGCACCGGAGGACGCGCCGGGCGGGATGGCGCGCCAGTCCGGTCCCGGCGAGGCGAGGCGCGGGCGGCGCCGGAGGAGCGGGGGCCGGAGCCCCGCGGCGCGGCGGCGGCCGGATGCGGCGACAGCGCCCGGCCGGGCGAGGGCGGCAGCGGCCGGCGGGCGGCGCGGGAGATCGGGCGGCGGGTAGGCGGGCGTGGCCGAGGCGGCGGAGAGCATGGCCGCTGCGCGGCGCGGGAGGCGCGCATGTGGCGCGGCGCTGGGCGCGGGTGTGTGGACAGGTGGCGGCCTCGAGTGGCGCGGACGGGCGGCGATTTTCGTCCGCGGCGGCGGACGGTCCGCGGGCGCGGGACAGTTTTAGGGTTTCGGGAAGGATGATCCGGATTTGGAGGGGGGTTTGCTTAAATAGGCATAGAGGGAGCTAGGAGAGTCCAAATGAGGTGTAGTTTTACCACACGATCGTGATCGAACGACGGAGAGCATGGAAGTGACTTAGATGGGTTATTGGGCTGTTTTGGAGGGTGTTGGGCTGCAACTTAAAAGAGGCCTTTTGAGAGTGCGGTTAACCGTTGGAGTACCAAACGAGCTCCAAATGACCAAACTTGACCGGTGGTCTACGGTGGTATACCAAGGCCACTAGACAAACCTCGGTCCATTTCGAGAAGGTTTAGTACCGCACACGGAAAAACGTAAAAGGGCCGCCGGGGAGATAGGAGTGTCGGATTGCAAAACGGACAACGGAAAAATGCTCGGAATCATGAGACGAACACGTATGCAAATGCGATGCACATGATGACATAATATAAAATGCATGACATGGACAAAATGCAAAAGGAGAAAACCCAACCACGGAGGGAATATCATATATCAATGCCGAAAATGGCAAGAGTTGGAGTTACAAATATGGAAAGTTACTCCGGGTGTTACAACACTCCACCACTACAAGAGGATCTCGCCCCGAGATCTAGGACTGAAAGAACTCCGGATATTCGAACGGAGGTGATCCTCGCGCCCTGTGTGGCTTCTCGGTCGGAATGGTGTGACCACTTCACTTTCAGAAATTTGATTGACTTGTTGCGAGTCTTGCGCTCGGTTTCTTCAAGAATAGCAACGGGGTGCTCATGATAAGAGAGATCTTCTTGAAGGTCAATCTCTTGAAGTTGATAGTGCGTTCAGGGTCTTGAAGCACTTGCGAAGTTGTGACACGTGAAACACATCGTGCACGCTTGCAAAGTTGGATGGAAGCTCGAGTTGATAGGCGAGATCGCCTCTTTTGCCAATGATCTTGAAAGGACCCACGATCTAGGGGCAAGCTTCCCTTTGATACCGGCGTTGACGAGTGCCTTTCATTGAGAGACGCGGAGGTAGACATGGTCTCCGATTTCAAAAGCCACATCACGGTGCTTATCATCATAATAGCTCTTCCGCGCGATTATGCGGCTTTGAGATTCTCACGAATGACTTGGCACATTTCTTCTGCTTCTGTGATCAAGTCATTGCCAAGAAGTTGGCGTTCACCTGTCTCAGACCAATTGAGAGGAGTACGGCACTTTCTGCCATAGAGAATTTCGAATGGGGCCTTGCCCGAACTCGCTTGGAAGTTGTTGTTGTAGGAGAACTCGGCATATGGAAGACAATCTTCCCACTTCATACCAAAAGAAATGACACAAGCCCTGAGCATATCTTCAAGGATTTGATTTACTCGCTCAACTTGGCCACTTGTTTGAGGATGGAAAGCTGTGCTGAAACGAATGTTGGTGCCCATGGCCTTCTGAAAAGAATCCCAAAACTTGGAGGTAAAGATGCTGCCACGGTCTGAAGAGATCACTTGTGGAATGCCGTGCAAGGAGACAATTCTGGAGGTGTATAGCTCTGCCAGCTGAGCTGCTGTGATGGATTCTTTGATAGGAAGAAAATGAGCCACTTTAGTAAGCTTGTCAATGACAACGAAGATAGCATCATTTCCACGCTTGGACTTTGGAAAACCATTCACGAAGTCCATCTCAATATGATCAAACTTCCATTCCGGAATAGCAAGAGGTTGGAGGAGACCAGCTGGTCTTTGGTGTTCTGCTTTCACTCTTCTGCAGACATCACACTCATTCACGAATTGAGCAATTTCTCGCTTCATTCGAGTCCACCAATATGACTGCTTGAGGTCATGGTACATCTTCGTACTTCCGGGATGAATGGATAGAAGCGAATTGTGAGCCTCGCTCATAATGACTTTTCTCGAGATCACCCTTAGGAACCACAATCCGGTCCTCAAAGAACAGAGTGTCTTTGTCATCAACGTGGAAGCACTTGTACTTGGAAATGCCCTTGTCGATACCACGCTTCACCTTTTTCACCATGGCATCCGAAGTTGAGCCTCACGAATCTGATCTTCCAAAGTAGGAGAGACTATGAGGTTGGCAAGAAAGCCTTGAGGAACAACTTGAAGATTCAGCTATGGAAAGCTTCACAGAGATCCGCTGAAAAGGCTTGAGGATTAGGCTATTGCAGAAGCTTTCCTGCTCAAAGCATCTGCAATGACATTGGCCTTGCCGGAGTATATTCAATACTTGGGTTGTACTCTTGAATCATTTCACCCATCGAGTCTGCTCGAGGTTGAGGTTGGGTTGAGTGAAGATATACTTGAGACTCTTGTGATCGGTGAAAATGTCCACTTTCCTTCCCAACAAGAGATGTCTCCACGTTATCAATGCATGGACAACTGCCGCCAACTCAAGATCGTGAGTGGGGTAGTTCTTTTCGTTGGGCTTCAATGGCGAGAGGTATAAGCCACAACTCTCTTCTCTTGCATTAACACAGCACCGAGACCTTGAAGAGAAGCATCACGTAAAACTTCAAATGGCTTGGATTCATCAGAGGAGTCAAGGCAGAGCTGTGACGAGTTTCTCTTTGAGAGTATTGAAAGCAACGCCACACTCGGGAGACCGGACATACTTCACATGCTTCGAGGAGGTTGGAAAGAGGCTTTGCAATCTTGGAGAAGTTCTCAACGAATCTTCGCAATAGCTTGCAAGACCAAGAAAATCATGGAGCTGCTTGACATTCGAGGAGGTTCCCAATTCACAATTGCGGACACCTTCTCGGGATTAACAGCGATGCCCTTGGCGGAGATGATATGACCAAGATAAAGCACTTCATCAAGCCAAAATTCACATTTGGAGAACTTAGCATAGAATTGGTACTCTCTCGAGCTTGTCTAGCACCAATCGCAAATGTTTGGCATGATCCTTCTTATTCTTGGAGAAGACCAAAATATCATCAAGATAGACCAAGACGAATTCATTGGTGTAGGGGTTGAATATGAAGTTCATCATCCGAGAGAATGTTGGAGGAGCATTGATGAGGCCGAAAGACATGACAAGATATTCATAAGAACCAAAGCTTGTTCGAATGCTGTCTTGGGAATATCTTGTTCACGAATGCGAATCGATGATACCCCATACGAAGGTCAAGCTTGGAGAACACTGTAGCACCTTTGAGTTGCTCAAAAGCTCATTGATGTTGGGAAGTGGATACTTGTTCTTGATTGTCTTCTTATTCAATGGACGGTAATCGCAAAAGTCGGTCCGTGCCATCCTTCTTCGGACAAAAGAACACCACAACCCCAAGGAGATGAACTCGATCCGATCAAACCAGACGCTCTTGTTCATCGAGCTGCTTCTTCAATTCCTTCAGCTCATCAGGTCCAAGCTTGTATGGACGCTTGTAAACGGGTTGATGCGTGCTCAAGATCGATAACGAACTCAATCGGCCGATGAGGAGGCATACCGGAAGCTCTTACCGAAAAACATCTTGGTACTCACAAACGATCGAATCGAGAGATAGCATTCAGTTCGCCCTTCTCATTGAGAGAAAACAACCGAATGGTTTCATCACGAAGCGCATAGATGATCACATCATTAGAAGAGTGAGTCAATTGAATTTCCCGGCAGCACAATCAAGCTGAGCTTTGTGCTGATAAAGCCAGTCCATTCCGAGAATAAGATCAATATCCGAGTCACCGAGAACAACTGGTTTAGAAATAAATCTATAATCGCCCATCTTGATACCGACATTCGGGACCACCAAGCTAGAACTCATATGCTTGCCCGGGGAAACAATTGCTAGAGGTTTAGCCAAGAATTCCGAAGTGAAATCATGCTTGGCAAAAAACGGTCTCGACATGAAACAAAGCGATGCACCAGTATCAAATAAGACTTTTGCAGGAATATCGTTAAGAAGAAGATTACCCATGATCACATCTGAAGAATCCTCTGCCTGAGCTGCATTCATCATATTGACCTTTGCAAACTTGGGATTATGCTTGACCACTGCATTGCTGGAAGATTTCACAGGAGGAGGAGGCGGAAGGCGCCTTTGGTTGAAGCACTTGTTCGCATAGTGACCTTTCTGCGACATTTGTTGCAAGTCACCTCGGAGAGCGGACGGTGGTAAGGAGCATTTGACCTTAGAGCTTGAGAATTAGACTTGTTCGATAGCTTGGGTTGGGTGGGTGGGAAGATCCACGGCCACCGAGTTCTTCTGGCGATAAGGCCGACGGAACGGAGGAGGAGGAAGGTAAAACTTCTGCTGCTTAGCTGCCACTTGAGAGGAAGAAGAAGACTGAATCTGCATCCCCGATTCTCTTCTTGGAAGCCTCACATTTGAGCTGGGCAGCTTCTTGCTTCAAATGCCATGTTGTAGAAATCATCATACTTATCCGCTCAAAAGCACAAGAGCTAATTGCAGATCTTCTCTCGCACCACCTCCGAATTGATAGATCATACTCTTCTCATCAGTGCACGCCTTGCTTAGCAAAACGAGCGAGTTTCGAACTGGATATTGTATTGATAGACGACATGTTGCCCTGCTTGAGATTGCGGAACTCCTCACGCTTGCTCTCAACAACACTTTTGAATGTGATGAGCTCTGAAATCACGGCGGAACTCATCCCGTGAAATGACACGACCTCCTCTCGAATCTTTGTATTCTTGGTACCACTCAGCAGCTTGATCCTTGAGTTGAAACGATGCAAACTTGACAAAGTCCTCAGGTCGACATTGCTACAATCAAAATGCTTGCAGATGTCCACTAACCAATAAATCGCGTCGTGGCCTCGACTACGTAAACCGAAAGACTTCGCTGATTAGCGAGGAACCGATCGAGAGTAGCAAAGTGTGGCTGATTGTTGCCTTGACCTTGATTTCCTTGATTGCCTTGCCCTGAGCACGTTCTTGCAAGAGCTACAAAATCATCGAGCATTGGCATTGGTGGCTGCCATGATAGCTTGCCAGCCTCCGGAGGCGGAGGTGGAGGTGGAGGTTGGTGATCCCCATCATTGCGATCCGGATTCGTACGCGTTGGCGAGCCATCTCAAGAGGGTGACATCCGTTAGTCCTTTGATAGACAAAATAGATAAGTAGAATCAACGGATAGAAATTGCAACATATAGTCTTCACAATAAACATTCGAACAAGAATGAACGAATGAATTCCAAAAGTTAATCATCACACGTCCATTAAGGTGAGAAGCCACTTAGATAAATATATGGAAACAACATCTGTCTTAGAAACAAATCGAATATCACAACTGAAAACAAAAGATTGGCTTCTAGAATGAGCCGGAACAAACACATGATAGAGATTTCGCCCAAAGTGTTCGTGGTGGGGCCCACACGGACACGACGATAGCGGATGTCACGAATGACAAACAAGACGTCCCCAAATCAGCATAGCCAAGGATTCTTTAAGACGCCTCGCGACCATCAGAATCGACCGTGAATGGGCGGACCACTAGACGTTGAACCCCAATCTCAAATCATACATCCGTCGGAAAGAATATCCCGTAAGCTACTAGAATTCCCACCTATAAACTCCCGAAACTTTCTGGTTATGCAATCTGGTGTTGGGGATACAGGGACACAAAATATATCACCCAAACTAACAATACCTAGATCCATTTGATCCATCCGTCAACACATAACCAAGAAATCCTCGAAATCGTGTACCTCGACCTTGAAAAACATCCGTTATACAAGTCATGGCAATACTCCCGCACTCGCCACAAGATCGGGCTATCGTGGTTATCTCACCAACAACTGCACAAAAGAGATTTCGATGTCGCAAAACTCAGGTATTCCGAATCGCAACGATAAAATTGTGACGACAACACCTCGGAGCTCAACTCCCCGGACACCGCCACAACCCCTAAATGTCGAGGCACCAAGAACAATGTTCTCGTCACAAAACCATCGAACGATTCCAAGATACCCACGTGATCCTAAAATTTTTTAGTGAAATTTGAGAGAGAAGAGTCAAAACTCTACGTCGGGAGACCTCACAGCTTGACGAAGGACTGGGAGTAAAAGAATCCTACTCTCCGATATATATAATCCTAAGACTCAAAACATTTTCCATTCTAGACTCAACAACGCCAAACAACCAAGTAGGGGGCTCCTAAGTCGGGAAGGCTCGATTACCAACTTGCGCCCCGATGCGGCTATATCTCCCACGTGTCGAGGCACGACTTAGAGGCATAACCGCATTGAAAGCAATGTCGCAAGTGAGGTAATCTTCACACAACCCATGTAATAAATAAGGGAAAAGGGATGCATAGTTGGCTTACAGTCGCCACTTCACACAATACATAAATAAACATCCATCATTCAGAGTACACTCAAGGTCCGACTACGGAACCTAAATAAAAGAAGATACCCCAAATGCTACACAGATCCCCGAATCGTCCCAACTGGGCACCACTACTGATCATCAGGAAAAGACACATAGTAATGACCACGTTCCTCGTCGAACTCCCACTTGAGCTCGGCTGAGTCACCTGCACTGGCATCGTCGGAACCTGCAACTGTTTTGAAGTATCCGTGAGTCACGGGACTCAGCAATCTCACACCGCGAGATCAAGACTATTTAAGCTTATAGGAAGGACAGAGTAGTAAAGTGGAGCTGCTGCAAGCAACTAGCATATATGGTGGCTACATCGCAAAAGAGAGCGAGAAGAGGAGCAAAGCACGGTCGTGAAGCTAATAGCGATCAAGAAGTGATCTGAACTACTTACGTCGGGCATAACTCCAACATCGTGTTCACTTCCGGACTCCACGAGAAGAGACCATCACGGTTACACACGCGTTGATGTGTATTTTATTTGAGGTCAACTTCGGGTTTTCTACAACGGACATTAACAAATTCCCATCTGCCTCATAACATGGGCACGGTTTTCAAAAGATATTACCTGCAGGGTGTCCCAACTTAGCCCATTATAAGCTCTCACGGTCAACGAAGGATAATCCTTCTGGGAAGACCCGATCAATCTCGAATCCCGGACTACAAGACATTTCGACAGCAATAAAACAAGACCAACAAAGCCACCCGATGTGCCGACAAATCCCGATAGGAGCTGCACATATCTCGTTCTCGTGGCACACCGGATAGGTCAGCCTACGAGTAAAACCAGCCCTCGAGTTGCCCGTGGTGGCCCCGCATCTGCCGGTTCGGGCCAGCACTCAAGGAGCACTGGTCCGGGGGTTAAAATAAAGATGACCCTCGGGCTCGCGAAACCCGGGGAAAAAGGCTTAGGTGGCAAATGGTAAAACCAAAGTTGGGCCTTGCTGGACGAGTCTTATTCAAAGCGAACTGTCAAGGGGTCCCATAAATCACCCAACCGTAAGGAACGCGAAATCAAGGAACATAACACCGGTATGACGGAAACTAAGGTGGCAAGAGTGGAACAAAACACCAGGCATAAGGCCGAGCCTTCCACCCTTTACCAAGTATATAGATGTATTAATTAGAGCAGATATATATATTGTGATATACCCAACAAGTAAACATGTTCCAACAAGGAACAACATCTCCATGTTCCAACAAGGAACAAACTTCAACTTCACCTGCAACTAGCAACGCTATAAGAGGGCTGAGCAAAGCGGTAACATAGCCAATCAACGGTTTGCTAGGAAAAGGATGGTTAGGGGCTGACATGGCAATATGGGTGGCATGATATAGCAAGTGGTAGGCATCGCAGCATAGGCATAGCAAAAGAGCGAGCAACTAGCATAGCAAAGATAGAAGTGATTTCGAGGGTATGGTCATCTTGCGCAATGTTCTCGAGTTGTCGAAAACTTGATCCTCGTAAGCGTTCTCAACAGGTTCCTCGACACGCACTCGCGTCCCGACTCTACCCAAAGCAACAACACAAACAAAGGAACCACAATAAATCACGGTGCAATGCACAATCAACATGATGCAAAACAAGACATGATATGCGGGATGTGATATGCAATGCGTATAAAGGCCCGAAGGTAAATGATGAACCAGGCATCAACTTGGCAAACCAAGTATACCACTGGAAAGGTGAGATGATTTCGGTTGAAATCGATATAAAGATCACCGGAAACGGATGCACGGTTTGGAAATGACAAGCAAAACAAGAATGGCACAAATCTGCCATTAACAGCATGATGCCACTTAGCAAGCAACAATTAATTAAGCTACTGCACCCAAACGTATCAACAAAGTACATGGAAGTGATCTACACAAGATGCTCGACAAAAGATGAGCACTGAGCTACGGCTAGTTCACATCATAACAGGTTCAAACAAGCATGGCAAAAGTGCACAAAATATCAGGCTGGACATGGCAAAAACAGCATCAGGTTGCAATGTTCAGAGCAACAAAACTACATGCTACAGGAACTTAAAATAGCAAAATATAGCATGGCATGAATCTACTCAAAGCATAGAACAAAAGTCCCTTACTGACCATAAGCCAAAAAGGATTAGAAAATATAGTAACACCCATGTCAATATTGAAAGTTTCGTTAACAGATTCAGCAACATGGCATGTCAAAAACTGATAACGAGTAGGCATGTTTACAAGCTCAATGCACTCACTACAGAGCCTTAAATGATAAACTAAGCATACATACATCAAGAAGACCTGGCATGGAAGACATACATGGCAAGAACACAGGACCCAGGTCGGTCGCCTCCACAACTGAGGCCGGAAGCTACCTCACCTGGCTAATCTTTGCAGGGCATGAAGCGTTCGACGAGGCCTCGGCCTCGGGAGGCGAAGACCGCGACAGGTCGCCCCCAAGATAAGTAATTTCTACGTGCAGGCGTGTGGCACAGAAGCCTAATACAGAAATAGAGGAAGCAGTACGATAATTAACAACAACAGTCCAAGCACGCCCCCGCGGGACCCTACATTACTGTCTCTTTGCGCAGGAAAAGGAAAAGAACAAAACGAGCACGGCTCGCTTGACACCAACTCGCGGCGATGGCTCGAACTGCCTCCGGAGTTCAGGTGGACTCCCCCTCGCGCTTCACCGAGGCGTGACGGCGGGCAGACCCGCTACCTCCCTCCAGGCGGGCACGGCGGCACGGGGGCTGGGCATGGCCACCGCTGGAGGAGCCGCTGTCTGAAGAAGAGTCGCCGAAGCTCGACGAACCCCGAGCGCCGCTGACCACGCACGCGCTGTCATCTTCATCCCGATCGTCTCCGGAGCTAGGCCCACGGTCGCGGTCGTCGTCCTCGGGGCAGCACCCAGCAATGCGACCGTCTTCCCTGAACACCCTCACGTAGAGGGTGGCATCGCCGTCGAACTTGAAGTGCAGGGTGCACCGCCCGCTCGAGACCACAGCGGCAAACGCTTGCCACCGCTGGTCGAGGCCACGCCTGGCGGCGAGACCTCCAATGAAGCCTGAGGAGGCGCGGCTGCAGCAACCGCCCGCTCGAGCTGAGGCCGCCCGGGGCGCCGGCTGGAAGTTCACCTGAAAGGAAGCGAGGAAGCTGGAGCCAGGTGTTGGTCGGCTCTGCCGACCACACGACAAACTCCGGCAGCACCTCTGCCGAGTGGAAGCGCAGCTCAGGGGGTCGCGCGCCAGAAGCCCCATCATCAACGGCGACTTCGTCACCGCTGGAGACCGCTGCTTGGCCGTGAGAAGCCGCTACGGGAACCACAGGGTGCTTGCGAGGACGGTCTCGACCGAGCTTGGCCGGGGGAGAGTCAGGCTCCACCTGGCGGGCCTTTCCTTTCACTGTGGCCGAGAACCTCTTCGGCGGAGCCATGGAGAAGAAGGAGAAGCAAGAAGAGATGGACTGGAAGGGCACGCGCCATTCCGTACTTATAGCCGGGGAAGGCCAACCATCGACCTCCACGATCGCAGGTAATCATGACCCGCCTTGCATGCAGGGACTTGTCAATTCGTGCCATTGCCGAGGCGTCGTGGGGAAGTGGAGACGCCCACGTCCAATCAACCGCCACGCAGCGCCCAAGGCCGCAGGCTGTTAGGGCCCGCGGCGCTTCACACTTGCCCCACGCTTCTCCGCTAAGCCAAGTCCAGGCGCGCCTTGGGCCCGGGGGCTACTGTCGGCGTTCTGGGAACGGGGGTACCCAGACTTGCCTGCCTGCGGCCTGCAGCGTGGCTTAAGGGGTGGCCAGTGCACGCCCATCTTCATCAAGACAAGCTCAAGACCTCGCAGGGGCCAAGCCTCATGCGGGCGGACGACAGAAGCTTCCTCGGGCACGGCCTCGTCAGCTGGCTCGCGAGGAGGCGGAGAGATCAAGGCGGGTACCTCACGAGGTGCCCATGACGCAAGCCATGACGACCAAGGGCGCCAGGAGGGCGCCAGCCCACGCAGTGTCCTCATTTCCTCTTTGGTGCAAAGGAGGCAAGTGCAGGCGAGAGTATCAAGCAAAGGCAACCATTTCGGTGCAACAAGACCAAGACCAACACAACGGCAGGAAGGACGTCATCGTGGAGCTCAAGCTTGCGTCATCGTCAGAGCCTTTGGCAGGCGAGGACCAACTTTAGTCAGGATAAGTGTACTAGATGTCCCCCTTCAAAATGGCCAATTGTTGGCCCCTTTCCCGCTCAATATTTGGGAAGAGGCCCAGGGCCTTTGCCTATAAATAGGACTAGCCACCCACAGGGTAGAAGGATCCGGAATCTAGAACAGAGCTAGAGATCAAGCAATCTAGAGAGAGAGATAGAGCGACCAAACTCCCCCTAGCAGTTCGTCGCACCGGCCAAGAATAGACCCTCGCGAGGCTGTTCTTCCTTGTACTGTTCATCATCAGCCCCTGAGGCAATCCACCACACCACACACTAGAGTAGGGTATTACACCACAATGGTGGCCCGAATCAGTATAAACCTTGTCTCCCTTGTGTTGCTCTTTGTGTAGTTTAGATCCTTGTGAGGCGACGAGGTGTAGGTAGGTAGGAGGCGAGATCTCCGCGTGCACCCCAGAGTTCGAACCTATAGGGTTTGCCTGAACCCGAAATCCGACAGTCATGCTTGTTGAGTCCTTAGGATACAACCTCATGTCTGTCTCAATGCTTTGTGATCTTAATATGGTTGTTGTCTTTGGCAAGTATCGTTGTGTTGTGGTCATGGAAGCTGACAATTCCAAAGTCTTTGAAGGCTTTAGGAGAGGAGACTTGTATATTGTTGATTTCTCTATAGGACCACAACCAGCCGTGTGCCTACTTGCAAAAGCTTTAGAAGGCTGGCTATGGCATTGACGACTTGGTCATGCATGCATGAGGAATTTGCACACGCTTGCGAAGAAGAAGCATGTCATTGGCATTGAGGATGTCAAATTCCTCAAGGATCACTTATGCGGAGCCTGTGAAGCTGGAAAGATGACCAAGTCTAAGCATCCAGCAAAGACTATCATGACTACTACTCGTCCATTTGAATTGCTTCATATGGATCTCTTCGGTCCTAACCATTATTCTGCAGTTTCAAATGATGCATCTCAATATGGCTTTGTTATTGTTGATGATTACTCTCGATACACCTGGGTACACATTGTTACTTACAAACATGAAGTGCAGGAAGTATTCAAACGATTTTCCTCGAGGGCTTCAACCAACTTTGGTGTGAAGATTAAACACATCAGAAGAGACAATGGAACTGAGTTCAAGAATTCTAGTCTTGATGACTATCTTGATGAACTTGGTATTACTCATGAGTTATCTGCTCCTTATACTCCTCAGCAGAATGGCGTCATGGAGCGCAAGAACAGGACTCTTGCTGAGATGGCTCGCACTATGCTTGATGAATACAAAATGCCTTGTCGTTTCTGGATTGATGCAATTGATACTGCGTGCCACATCATCAACAGAGTATATCTTCACAAATTCTTCAAGAAGACTGCCTATGAACTCCTCACTGACAAGAAACCCAATGTGAGTTATTTCAAAGTCTTCGGTGCTAAATGTTGGATTAGAGATCCTCATCACAACTCAAAATTTGCACCGAAAGCACATGAAGGTTTTATGCTTGGTTACGGAAAGGACTCGCACACCTACAGAGTCTTCAACAACGTTCTTCACAAGGTTGTTGAAACTGTAGATGTGCAGTTCGATGAAACTAATGGCTCGCAAAGAGAGCACCTACCTTCTGTGATAGATGAACCAACTGAGGATGTCATTCCGACCGAGGAATCTGCTGAAGAATTCATTGCATAACGTGAAGAACGTCGAACTAATGCACCTGAAGAAAATGCTGAAGAAAATGGTGCTGAAGAAAATGCTGATCAAATTCCTCGACGACAACTAGCTCATCCTCGCGTTGCAAACAAAGTGCAGATTGAGAAAATCATCAGTGACATCAACATTCCAGGTCCTCTCACACGCTCAAGAGCTTCACATTTATCGAACTTTTGTGGGAACTTTGCTTTTCTCTCTATCACAGAGCCCACTAAGGTAGATGAAGCATTTATGGAGCCCGAGTGGATTCAAGCCACACAAGAAGAATTACATCAGTTCGAGCTCAACAACGTCTGGGAACTGGTCAAACGTACAGATCCTCGCAAGCACAATATCATTGGAACAAAGTGGATCTACCACAACAAGCAAGTTGAGAATGGCCTTGTGGTGAGGAATAAGGCACGGCTTGTATCTCAAGGCCACACACAGGTTGAAGGAATTGATTTCGATGAAACTTTTGCACCTGTTGCTAGACTTGAGGCTATTCGCATATTACTTGCTTACGCTAACCTTCATGATATCACTTTATATCAAATGGATGTGAAAAGTGCATTCCTCAATGGTAAGCTTGAGGAAGAAGTATATGTTGCTCAACCCCCAGGTTTTGAAGATCCAAAGAATCCTGACAAAGTCTTTAGACTCAATAAGGCCCTCTATGGCCTCAAACAGGCCCCTCGGGCGTGGTATGATACTTTTAAGGAATTCCTCATGAAGAAAGGCTTCAAACCCTATTCACTCGACCCTACTCTTTTCACTAAATCTTATGACGGTGAATTGTTTGTGTGCCAAATATATGTTGATGATATTATCTTTGGTTGTACTGACCAACGTTATAGTCATGAATTTGCCTATATGATGAGTGAAGAATATCAAATGTCTATGATGGGAGAATTGAAATTCTTCTTAGGTCTTCAAATTCGTCAACAACACAATGGCATATTCATATGTCAGGCGAAATACCTCAAGAATGTACTGAGGAAATTCGGCATGCAAGATTGCAAAGGAGTCAAAATTCCTATGCCCACAAATGGCCATCTGTGCACTGATGAAAATGGTATTGACTTCGATCATGAGGTATACCGATCCATGATTGGTTCTTTATTGTACTTATGTGCATCTAGGCCAGATATAATGCTTAGTGTTTGCATGTGTGCCCGATTTCAAGCTACACCGAAGGAATCACACCATAAGGCTGTGAAACATATTCTTCGATATCTAGCTCACACACCAACACTTGGATTATGGTACCCCAAGGGCTCGGCTTTTGATCTCATTGGATATTCAGACTCGACTATCTTTGGTGATCGTGTGGACTGCAAGTCAACATCTGGTACATGTCATTTCCTGACGATCTTTGGTGCATTGGTCCTCGAAGAAACAGAACTGCGTATCACATCTCTTCTTTCAAGCCGAGTACATTGTTGCTGGTTCTAGCTGTGCTCAATTTTTGTGGATGAAGCAAACTCTCAAGGACTACGGCGTCAACGTGAAGAATGTGCCTCTCTACTATGACAATGAGAGTGCCATCAAGATTGCTCACAACCCAGTTCAGCACTCGAAGACCAAGCACATTCAGATTTTCATCATTTTCTTCGTGATCATGTGTTGAAGGGCAACATTTCTATTAAGCATGTGAAGACTGAAGAACAGCTAGCCGATATCTTCACAAAGCCCTTGGATGAGAAGAGATTTAGCTAGTTTTGGTGTGAGCTAAATATCTTAGAATTTTCGAATGTTCTTTGAATAGGACACTCATCCTAACACTTACGCAAAATTGATGACTTAGATGTGCAACACATGAAGAAACGTTTTTCTTCAATCAATGAAAAAGTACACTCTACGTGTGAAGAAATTAACGAAGAATTAGATTCTCAGAACCCTACGACAATTGTACGCGGTGTCTGAAATCATCATTCTTATACGGTGGGTCACACCACCACCAAAAGTTGAAAATCTTCAATTTGAGTTTTTCCTCAGTTCTGAAATTCCTCAGTTGTTCATGTTCTTCAACATTGCATTGTCTTCACTGTTTCTGTCGTTTTTCTTCATTGGCATATATATATATATATATATATATATATATATATATATATATATATATATATATATATATATATATATGAGTTTATGTCCTCTACAACATTCACTTATGGCTATTTCTTCAAGTTGTTTTTCTCTGCTAAGTGAATGTGATCGGACCCTTCCCCCTCTATGTTATACTCAACCTAATCTATTCACAAATTCTTCATGTGCGTTCTATTTGAAACTCGTTCAAAATCTTCACTGTGTCCTTGTCAGCTGAAGAATTTGCGAACAGAACTTTTAACTTATCTTATCCAAAATTTTCAGCTTTGCCGCTCAAACCGTTCTGCACCCCATGAAATACTTTTCTATTCACCCACGATCTCACACGATCTCTACTTCTCAGTACGTGGGTGACACATGTCAAGCGAATGAGAAGGGTCAGGGGCATGTTCGTCCAAATTCTTCGGGCGAATAGTTTTTCACTGTGGCTATAAATACCCCTCCCCTTCCTCACTTCTCTTTTACTTCGCTCGACCTCACTCCAGCTCGAGCTTCTCAAACCCTAGCACCGCCGCTACTTCATCGTCGCCGGTGAGGAAGAGCTTCACTGCCTCGACCTCGTTGCCGTCTTACTCGCGTTGGCCGTGGATTTCTTCACTCTGCCGCCGCCGTAGCTGTCTTCCTCAGCCGAGTTAGGGCGTGGAAGATCTGCACTGATGAACTTCACATCTCCACTTCCCAGTTCGTCGTGTTCTTCGTCCAGGGTAATTAGAAGTTACTTTTACTGTCCTCCTTGATTCAAATGAATTCTACAAAATCTTCAAAGGTGTTTTTCTTCAAATCTTCACACACTAAACACCTCACATGTTGTCTGTTCTTGATTCATTTCTCTAAGCTACATTTTTTTGTTCAAGATTCCTCAATTGTGTGGATTTTTGATCTATACAACTCTGGAACCTAAGACAAAGAACGCTTAGTGAAATTCTTCAAGACTCATCTGGTCAAATTCCTCAAACTTGTTCTTTTTACAAAACATTCTGAGAACGCATAAGACCTCTCCAAATTCCTCGCAACTATACTCCGTTCACAGGTACTCATGTCCGCTGCTGAATCACTAGGTTCTCATCAACTTAACTCATTTGCAGCGTTCCTCGAAGAAAAGTTGCATACTTCTTCAGAGAATTCCATTGTTCAAATTCCTCATCTGAAGAAAATGGCTGATGGAAAGAAGCCACAAAAAGGAGGAAAGAGGCCTGAGGTTAATACTGCTTTTGAAATCCCTGATGACATATATGCGGATTACTGCACTCCTGATGAGGCCAAGTTTGGAAAAGAAGACAAAAATCAGCACAAGGTGCACATACAGAGGATAGAGAGGAGATGGGCACGGGAATGGAGGGAGTACAGATATGTCACTCCCAAGTACATAAAGAAATTCGCACTCAATCCTCCATGCCCAAGACCTCCATTGGCACCTGGCCAAGTAGGTGATCCCATCAGCCTCAAGCGAGGTGAGGATTATCCTGATGAATGGGCCAAGTGCCAGGCCAAGTTAGCTAGACAAGCCAGAGAAGCAGTGAGGAAATTCAACAAAGACTCTGCTGCTCCTGCCACTGCTGAGGTCTCTGCTAGCAAGCCGAAGAAGGCCATGGCAAAGAAGCCTGCTCATAAGCCAAGTGCTTCACCCTCAATGCCCTCACGACCAAGTTCCTCAGCAATGCCCTCACGGCCAGATTCCTCAAAGCCCTCACGGCCAACTCCTCAAACTGCTCCTGCTCCTCCAAAGTCCTCTGCTCCTCCGCCAACGTTTTCAGCTGCTCCGACCAAATCCTCTGCACCAGTGCATCTCGCCACGTGCCAAAGGACCACAGGCATATCTATTTCCTCAGGAGCCTCTGCAAGTTCCTCAGCTGCTCCAAGTTCCTCAGCTGGCCCCTCTCCGCTGAAGAAAAAGACCACTGCTGGACGAGGTCCTCGACCAAGTCCTCACAAGAAGCAGGTCGCCTTTCAAGTGCCCTCTGATGATGATGAGGCTGATGATGAAGAACTAGCTGAAATCATCAGAGACAGACAAGTCAAGGCCGCTAGAGCCAAAGGCAGCAATGTGCCTCTTATTCTGGATCCGAAGCTGATCCTAGACTTCATTGATCTATGGCACAAGGATCCCAACACGCCTTTTCTGGAGATGAACCTCACTCCTGGTCAAAGTCATGTTTTGACTGCCTTCATCGAAGAATAGAAATGGAAATTTGAACAAGGAAGAAGAGTGAAGAAAGCGCAGTACAAGAAACAACATTTTCTGAAGCAAAATGTTCTAAAGCTTTCCCCCGAAGAACTCGTTGCCTTGCAAGCTGAGATCAAGCAACTGAGTGATGAATTTGATCGTTACTATGCTGACTGGCTTGGAGCCAAAGTCAGGTTTGTGAAGTTGACTGAAAAGGTCAAGTCCAATGTTGCAGCCCCAACGCAACAAGAAAATCCTCAGGCTGAAGCATCTGCTCAGCCGACTGAAGAAAATGCCAGCACCGCTGATGACAATCAGGTTGCTGAAGAAACTCAAAGCACCAGGGCTGATGACTGCATTCCACCCGCTGAAGAAATTGCCAAGGCATCCACTAGTGGTGCGCCTGAAGAAAATGAAGAAGTCAGGGCAACTGCATGAGTTGTGCCTGAAGAAACTCCACCAAATTCCTCTGCTCCTGCAGTGCCTACCCCAACTCCAATCCTTCCATCTGCATCAGATGTGAAGAAGACCAAGGCTGTAGAGCGTGCAGCAGTCAGGAAAAGGAAAGCATCAGCTTCATCACATTCTTCAGCTCCGAAGAAGGTGAAGAAATTGACCAGCTCATTTGAAAATCCAATTGATGTTGTTCCTGTTTCCAGCATGCCATCAAAGGAACTTGTACCTTTTGATAGAGATTATGTGATTCCAAGTGAATCCGATGAAGACATTCCCTCTGCTGCTTCCTCAGAGCAGATGGATGAAGAAATTGAAGCAGACGCAATCCCTTCAACTCCAATTGTCTCCTCGCCTATGCCTCAGTTCACTGGTGAAGAGGCTGGCGTTGAGGAATTGGATGAACAAAACTCTAACGTGGACATTGGGAGTACTACTCCATTGATGAATGATGATTTTTGGGATAGTCAGCATCCCAACTCCCCTCTATTCACACCATTGCAACAAATCCCTCAGTCCCCAGCACAAACTGTTCCAATGGGCTCTGAAGAAAATCAACCCACTGCATCTGTTCATGAAGAAATTCCAGCCACTAGTGCTGAAGAAACTGCTGCTGCTGAATCTTTGAAGACACAGACTGCCACTGAAGAGGAACCAGAAATTCCTCAGCCTGAAGAACCTGATATTGTGATTCCTGAGGTTGCGATGCAACTGACTGACAGTCCTCAACCCAAGCTAAAGGATCCATTCTCAAGGAAGCAAAAATTCAAAACTGATGATTTCTTCGGCGAGCAAGTATTCTTCACTGGCTACAACCCCTATGACTCTGCTCGCATTAGGAGGAGGCGTTTCTGGACTGCAAGCCAGGCCAATTTCTATTCCTCAGTGATGTTCAACAAATACAAAGTCTTCGATCATGAGCACATTCCTCACGTGGACATGGAATCTTTGCCGTGCTTCATGCCAGTCCTTAGTGTTCTTCACGACGCTGGACTGTTAAATTTCTACACTGAAATCTGTGATTGGAACGAAGAACTCAATCCTCAATTCTATGCAATGTTGCACATCACCGGAGACTCTGAAGATGTGAATTCATGGGTGTTGGACTGGATGACCGAAAACACTCACTACAAAGCACCGGCTACTGAATTGCTTCGTGCTTTGCCTCTCAGTCCTCCCCTTGGAGCTGCTCGTTGCATGTACCAAGAGCCTGAGCTTACAGATCATTATATGCAAGTGCTGATGAAGCCATTGAAGCCAGGTCAGGCCCCACGAACCAAATTCCTCGTGAAGGAATTGCTATATGTGCCTCGGACTGTCTATCGCATTATGACGAAGACATTGAGTCCTATAAAGGGCCATGACTCGAATGAAGAAGAAGTCGTTGGCATCATGAATAATCTGCTTTTCAATATCATGCATGGCGTTCTCGCCAACTTACATGATTTCTTCATGAGGACACTGGCCAATGTCGTAATGTCACCATTTGAGTTGAAGCCTTATGCTCCGTGGATTATGAGATTCATCAGAACAAGGTATTCACTCAACTACAAAGCTGATACACTGAACCATTGCAGCTACTTGCCCCCGATCGAAGTCCTCAAACGGACATTTTCCTCAGCTGATGACAAGGGCAAGGCTTCTGCTGTTATTGATGAAGGCATTCGTCCATTGGATGGTCAATTTCGCAAGGCTGCGTCCTACTCCACCAATGCCGACTCTGCCACTCATGACTCGCCGCCAACGCACTCCAAGCAAAATCCTCAAGGCACAAAGCACCGTGGTGATGGTGATCGTGAGCTTCTCCTTAGTCTTCACCAGAAGGTTGATCGCAATCACAAATGGGTTAAGCGTCAGTTTGGTTCAATTCTTCACAACATGACTACTACCCACAATGCAGTGAAGAAAAACCATTACTACCTCCATGAAACCTTCAGCCGTACCTGGGCTGTTTTGTCTCACATTTATAGCGCAGAAGATCTGAAGAAAATGGGTCTCAAGGAAGATTTTGACTGGTCTGCTCCTCCACCGAAGAAATACAAGAAGGTCAAGGTTCCTTCCTTGGTATCTAGCTCCTATTCTTCATCGCGCAACACCGACGAGCATGAAGACTTGGACGACACTGCGGCAGGCCCTACATAAAAAATCGACCCCAACAACGCTGGCGCTGCTGACGGCAAAAATCGTTTGCACGGCAACACAACAGATCAACAATCTAGCCGGTCTTTTCTTTTGCTGTCTTTTTCTGTATGAGGAACAGAACGGCCTTCTTCTTGCTGATCTCAAAGAAAACTTGATTCTTCTGGACGGATCTTCAATGGATCAACGACAAACGGAACCTAAGCGACGTCTAGGTCCCGTTTTCCAGGTGCAGGAGCGTAGGGTTGGCCTACTGCCATGGCGATCTCTGAACTTGCAGGTAAGAACAGAGGAGTCGATGGGGAAAACAAACGAAAGGAAAGCTGTGTGTGGAAATAAAGTAGATATGTTTTTGTCGATGTTGGGTCCCTCTACCGGCCTCTGACCCTACGTATATATAGGGCGATCTGGACTTTGATCTCTTGATTGATCAGGAGACCGATCTGGTTACAACTCTGTTTTACAAGACTTGGTCCTTATCTGTATATTTTGAACAGGAACCTGGTTTCCTTGATAATAAAAACAGTGAGCGTCCGCTCCTCTTTGTGCTCCAAAATAATCAAGCATATCTCAACCGTAGCCCGTCTTGACTTACACGATGGTGGTTGTGCGTGAACAAAACTGGAGTCTGAATCTTCAATTTCTGTACCGACTTACCTCCCAACTCCTTGACGTTTGGACATCTTCGCTAAAAGCAATCTTCAGCCTAGCACATTAGCAGATCAACCTCATTGAAGCTAAGGCTTTGATTCATGATACATATTTTTACTCTGCCAAATTTGACTATCAACACATGCCCCCTTGTTTTTGGTAAAGCTTGCTTGCCAAAAATCATCTGTACCTTGCACCATAATGATTAATCAACACATTTATAATTTAGCTCTGTCTTTGGGCGATGACTAACATCGGCCATTTGTATCTATTTTTCTCAGGGCGATGGTAATCAAGCACCGGCCATGTGTATTTTATTTTCTTAGGGCGATGATAATCAAGCATCGGCCACATGATACTATCATTCAGGCATCTTGCCAAACGCTTGGATAGTACTTTTTTAAGTACTTCCGTTAAGAGCTTTAGGCAATTTCTCCCCTTGCAAACTCTGTACTAAATATGAATTTCTAGGGACAACCTCCAAAATTTTATAGGGTCCTTCCCAATTTGGTGACCACTTCCCAAACTTATTATCCTTGGACCCAATAGGCAAAATCGTTTTCCAAACCAAGTCCCCAATCTGAAACAAATTTTCTCTTACTTTCTTATTATAAGCCTTGGCTACTCTCAATTTATCCCTCTCAATTTCTCTTAGAGCTTTCATCCTCTCATCTGTCACTTCGTCTATTCTATCCATCATGAGGTTATGATAATCTACGGCTGACAAATCATTCTGTTTGGCCAACCTAAGTGCATCAAATTTACTTCAATAGGTAAAACAGCCTCTTGCCCATATACTAATTCATATGGTGTCACTTTTGTAGCACCATGCCGAGATATTCGGTGAGCCCATAATGCTTCATGCAACACCTCATGCCACCTTTTCGGATGTGCCTCTATTTTCTTTTTGATAAGCTTAATTAAAATCTTGTTACTAGACTCGGCCTGACCATTGGCCTGAGCATAATATGGTGATGAATTCAAGAGCTTAATCTTAAGCGATTCGGCAAATTCACGTACTTGATGCGACATAAAAGATGAACCTTGATCTGTGGTTAAAGTTTGTGGTATGCCGAATCGATAAACAATATGCTCCAAAATAAATTTAATCACCTCCTTATGAGTCATATTTTAAGAGGAACAGCTTCATCCACTTTGTAAAATAATCGGTAGCTACCAAAACAAAACGATGACCTTTGGATGACTTGGGATGTATTTGGCCGATAAAATCTAAACCCCATCCAGGAAACGGCCATGGCTTAATTATAGGGTGCAACATAGAAGCAGGTGCCAACTGTATATCCCCGAATTTTTGACACGAATCGCACCCTTTATAGTATTTAAAACTATATTCTAACATAGTCGGCCAATAAAACCCAGCTCTTCTTAACCACTTCATCTTATGAGCCGACTGATGTGTACCACACATACCCTCATGTACTTCACCCATAGCAACTTTGGATTGGTCTGAACCTAGACATCTTAAAAGCAATCCCTCTGGTGTTCGACGATATAATTCACCATCTAATAATGTATACTTCAATGCTTGGCGTCGAACCTTTCTATCTACTGATTGGCTAGGATCTTCTAAATATTTAATTATGGGTCTTCTCCAATCATTAAGTTCAGCCATAGAAATTTCAGCACACTGTAGCACCGGCTATCTCAGGACATATAATTTTCCTCTACTAACGTGATAACCTGATGCTTGCTGTGCTAGATCATTAGCTTTAACATTCTCTTCTCTAGATATATGGCTAATGGCAAAATCATCCAGGGCTGCTATGATTTCCAAACACTTCTCCAAATAGTTGTTTAGTGACCCATCAAAGCATTGATAATTCCCACGAATTTGATGTACAAGTAATCGTGAATCACCAAAAGCTCGTACACTCCTCACACCATGGATTCTAAAATTTGCAAACCCAACAAAAGAGCTTCATACTCGGCCTGGTTATTGGTACACAAACATTCTAAGCGTATTGATGTTTCAAAAACAGCACCCCTTGGTGAGACTAAAGCAATACCAACACCTTGTCCTTATCTACAAGCCGAACCATCAAAATATAACTCCCATGGACATATCTCAATATAGCCGACCTCTATATCATTTTCATCACTAACCCGATGATCAACAATAAAGTTAGCTACAATTTGGCCTTTCATGGATTTTAAAGACTTATAAGCCAAATCATATTCTATCAATGCATATGCCCACTTACCGATTCTGCCACTCAAAATCGGTTTTTGTAGCATATATTTGATAACATCGGTCCGGCATGCTATTTCACAAGTACTAGATAGCAAATAGTGTCTCAACCTTGTGCAAGCATGATATAAGGATAAACATAACTTCTCGATAAACACATACCTTTGTTCTGTTTCCAATAGACGTCGGCTCAAATATGTTATCACATACTCCTTTTCATCAATTTCTTGTGTTAGGACAGCACCAATAACGTTATTTTCCGCAGCAACATACATCCGAAACGGTGTTCCGGCTTTAGGTGCCCTCAACACAGGAGGCTTAGACAAATATTTTTTGATCTCATCAAATGCATGTTGTTGCTCTGCCCCCCAAGTAAATTCATTTTCCCTCTTCAACCTAAGTATAGGTGTAAATGCACTAACCTTTCCAGACAAGTTAGATATGAACCTTCTCAAATAATTAACTTTGCCTAAAAATTTCTGCATGTCCCTCTTACATTGCGGCGCCTCTATTTTCTTAATAGCTTCTATTTTACTAGGATCTATCTCAATGCCTCTCTCATGTACTATAAATCCTAGAAATTTACGAGCCGACACACCAAAAGCACATTTAAGTGGGTTCATTTTTAAACCATACCGACGCATTCTTTCAAAGGCTAAGCGTAAATCGGCTAAATGATGATCCACACTATCCGATTTGACAACTATATCGTCAATATATATTTCTATTACTATACCAAGTAAATCATGAAAGATTAGATTCATAGCTCTTTGATAAGTCGCGCCGGCATTCTTCAGACCAAATGTCATAACAACCCATTCGAATAAACCAACAAAACCAGGACACCTAAAGGCCGCTTTTAGAAGTATCCTCTTGACCATAAAAATTTGATTGTAACCAGCATTACCATCTAAGAAACTAATAACTCTATGTCCTGAAGCATCATTAATTAACATGTCGGCTATAGGCATAGGATATTCATCTTTAGGTGTAGCCCTATTTAAATCTCTGAAGTCGATACATATTCTCAACTTACGCGTATTTTTCTTCTCAACCGGGACAATGTTAGAAATCCATTCAGCATACCTACAAGGCCTTATAAAACCAGCTTTCAATAATCTCCCTACCTCTTCTTTAATCCCATCATACATACTAGGATTAAACTTTCTAGGTGGCTGTTTGTGAGGCCTAAATCCAGATTTAATAGGCAACCGATGCTCTACTAGCTCTCGGCTAAGACCCGGCATTTCATGATACTCCCAAGCGAAGCAATCAACATATTGTTTAAGTAACTCGATCACTTTCACCTTGTAATCGGCTGTCATATTCCTATTAATAAAAGTCGGCCTAGGAATAGTACCATCACCTATATCAATCTCTTCTAATGGATCAGCCGACGAAAAACCTTGACCTAACTTTTGCACTTCATCGAAATCATCAATAGCCTCACAAATATCGTTCTTATCAGACCGATATTGTTCCACACGTTTTTGTAACCAATCTAAATTATCTTCTTTACCCATCTATAACATCATATTCTCGAGCCGAGCTGCAACAACCGGCTTTACAACTACGGGTACAAACCCATCTTTGGTTACACTAAGAAAATCAAAATCTGAAAGATCTAGCCCTGAAAAACATTGGGCATCACCATGTTGCCAATTAGCTGAAGCATCAGCCATAGCAATATAGGTCGACGTATCCGCATGAACAATTTCCACATCATCTTCGACCCACTGTATCAAAAACTGGTGCAAAGTAGAAGGAACACACCGGTTTGCGTGTATCCAATCACGACCCAATAAGACACTATAATTACCTTGCTTATCAGCGACGAAGAAAGCCGTAGGTATGGTCTTGCTTCCAATAGTAAGTTCCATAGTGATAACCCCTTTTGCTTCTGTAGGCTCTCCGCCAAATCCATTAAGTGTCAAATTGGTCTTCATAAGCTCGCTGTCCTCTCGTCCCAATTTCTTAAACAGTGAGTATGGCATAAAGTTTATAGCTGCTCCGCCATCAACCAACATTCTAGATATTGGTTTCCCATTAATATGCCCCTTAACATACAGTGGCCTCAAATGACGGCTTGATTCATCTGGCTTTTCAAAAATAGCTTCCTTGGGATCAAGACACAATTGTGCCGCTTCACTTTCTTCAACAGCCCGGAATTCTGAAGGCAATACAAATACCATATTAATATCCATACCATCGCAAGTTGGAGAGCCATTTTTAATCATCGGAGACCCTTCATCATCCAGCAGATCATCTTCATCATCACTAGGCGTTGGATCGGGTACATTGACTTGTTTTACTCTCCATCCTTTCGGACGGGAACCATAGGCTTCCACTCATTGAACAACTTGTCCCTCAATTTTTCGGCTTCCTCCTCCCTCAATTTCTCCATGCGTAGCCTCTGTAATCGTCGTTTTTGTGAATTGGAAAGACCCTTTGGGCACCAACGTGGTTGCGGCGTCGTCCCAGGAAGCAAAGGCACATTCCTATCAACTTTTCAGTATTTCGAACCGTTGCTCAAAGTTGGCACAATTTGATATTTTGGTGCTCCGAATCAGCACAAGAGGTAATCAAACCAGTTTGTACTATAGCGTAATCACTATTCATGGATGGTATTGTGGCTTCCTTCTGTTTGTTGTTCTGTAGCCTCATCCTTCTCATGTGTTGTTGTTGTACCCTGTACTCCATTGTTGGCACCTGCAAATTTGCAACCTGGTTGTCTCTCACCTGCAATTGAGCCTGGTCCCTCATTCACATGCTTAGTCTCCTTCACACGGTATACTTTTCGATTAAACTCACCTCTACCATAAGACCAATCCCTTTGACCATAACAGTTATGATCTGGTTGTGACAATCTATCAAATACTGGCCTTCTATGAGGAGCCCAACCTGGATGAAACTGTCCAAAAGGCATTACCGGAGGTGGCGGCATCAATGGTCCGCACCAACCCCATGGCGGACAAGGAGCAAAATCGAATCCCCATGGCATAGGCATTGGCGGCCCGTTAAATGGATATGGGGCTGCTGCATGAAAATCTCCACGTCGATATTCTGGCCCAGTAAATCCCTGTTCTGGTGATCTCGCCCGCTTAAAGTTTCTCGGTCGATCAAAATATTTTTGACCAGCCTTGCCATGTTCATACTTAGCCAGAAGCTTATCAAAAGTTACCTTCGGCTTCTCTTTCTTTTTTATTGCCTTACTCTTTCCCTCATTAATTTTCCAATGGTCAACTTCAGGGCTCTTTGGTTTGATCATTCTTGGCTTGGCACTTTGCATAGCATCAGAGCCTAATGCTGGCACTGTAATTTTAATTGATTCACCACCCCTAGAATTTTTATCAATCTGCACTTTTCTGGCGACATCCCTGGTCTCTTCCAGAGACTTTGAGCTACTCTCAGCCACCACCATATTTTTTCCTCTTGCTGATTCGGCCTGAGACGGCCGAACAAGAACTTTCTTATTCTCAAAATCAATCGTGTTGACAGGGAAAGGATTGGCATCTAATTGCATCCGCTCATCAAACTTCAAACGTCCTTCATTAATGGCCAAATGAACCTGTCGACGGAAAACATTACAGTCATTAGTAGCATGAGAATAAGAATTATGCCATTTGCAATAAGCACGCCTTTTTAGTTCTTCTGGTGACGGTATAACATGGCCATTATTCAGTTTAATTTGCTTCCATTGTAACAAATAATCAAAGATCTTATCACACTTGGAAACATCAAATGTATATTTTATTTCTTCCCTCCTATGTGAAATCAGCTTTAGTGCAGAGCAAACAAATGGTTTAGACTTAGAAGCCCAATCCCATTCAGCCACACACATATCTGTACCCTCATCATCGATGTGAGAATCATACTCAACCATGTTCATACCAGGCCAATCATTTTACTAGTTTTATCACTAGACCTATGAAAATTTCTAGATTCTTTTGCGGGCTTTCTTGAGCGAGCCTTTTGCAAAACTTGGCTAACATCCACAAAATCATGTCCTTCTAGCTTTTCTTTAAGATGTACAAGCAAACCTGAATAAGCTAGATCAGCAAGATCCCTATCGGAAATTACCAAATTAAAACATCGGTTTCGTGTATCTCTAAACCTTCTAATATATTCAGCAACAGATTCGTATGCTTCATTTAACCGATGTTAAATGTGACAATCTGAGTTCATTATCTCCAAGATAAAAATATTCATGAAACTTCTGTTCCAACCGAGACCATGTATGAATAGAATTGGGTGCAAGCGAAGAAAACCAAGAAAAAGCTGTGCGAGATAAGGACAACGGAAATAATCTCAGCTTTAGCACTTCACTAGCACTAGCCTCACCGCCTGTACAATAAATTGAGCAATATGCTCCAAAGGTTGTTCTACCATCTTCTCCGTGAATTTAACAAACTCCGTAACTGAACCCCTAGGATCTTGAAATGTATCATAATAATCAGGATACGACTTTCTATAAGCTCGTGCATTCCCCTTTGGTTCCAGCCCAAATGAATCCTTCAAGACAGTAGCCAACTGCTCCTTAAGATTATCAGCCCCTGCGTGAGGCTCGGGCATAGGTCGATCTCGTGCCATCTGCTGTGGTTTCCCTACAGTACTATGTTATGGAATATTATGGTCATGCTGCAGTGCTTGGTTTGGCTGTGCGGGTGACAAATTTCTGAAAGAATTATTAAAATTACTAGATGGTAATTAACCATGTGTACTAGTTAAATTCGGAGGTGGCATTGTGGGCATATAATGTATCATAGGCTGGTATGAAGACACAGGAGTGCTTGCTGGAGTAACATCTACTCGGCTTTGATTATTGATCCTAGATGGAACCGAGTTGTAAGGGCTAGCTGTAGGACCTGACGAAGAAAATGCAGGAGGTGCATATGCATGCCCTGATCTAGCAACACTTGGTGAAACACTAACAGCCGGACCACTACTATTGTGGTTAGCATACAAATTCATCGGCAAACCATATTGTGGTACTCCAGGGGGTGTGAAGAGCGCCGATGAATCAAAAGGTATAGCCCCGTGCTGCATATTAACAGCATTATTATTTGAAGTTGAAGCATCGGTTGCTAAGGGCTGCCTATCTCTTTCTCTGTCAGAATACGACACTGATGGCAGCACAGAGTTTCTAACTTGCATCTTCTCAAACATATTTTTAACATGACCAGCGATCATACTGTCTAGATTTCTAACATAATTTTCATGCGTATTATGAACAGATGCACCTACTGATTGATCAATCATAATAGCCATCTCTTCCTTGAGACCATGTGTAATTTAACTTACCGGTCCTTCGATGCTTCGGTGACGGATGGCAGATCATGTTCCTTCATGATGACACCTTGGCGAGTCTTCTGGAAGCAGGAAAGCATTGTATCTTCAAACTCTTGCTTGCGCCGCAAGACCGAAGCGTCTTCAAATTCTTGCAAACGTTGCTCATATTTCGACGATATTCTTCCGACAACTCATCTAATGTGGGTTTGATGATGTTGCGGAGTTGAGTTCGCCTTGTCGTCGGACATGATAGCCGATTGACTCGATTCCCAGTGAGTCGCCAAATTGTGTTGACGGCAAAAATCGTTTGCGGCAACACAATGATCAACAATCTAGCCGGTCTTTTCTTTTGCTGTCTTTTCTCGTATGAGGAACAGAACGGCCTTCTTCTTGCTGATCTCAAAGAAAACTTGATTCTTCTGGACGGATATTCAACGGATCAACGGCAAACGGAACCTAAGCAACGTCTAGGTCCCGTTTTCCGGGTGCAGCAGCGTAGGGTTGGCCTACTGCCACGGCGATCTCTGAACTTGCAGGCAAGAACAGAGGAGTCGATGGGGAAAAACAAACGAAAGGAAAGCTGTGCGTGGAAATAAAGTAGATATGTTTTTGTCGATGTTGGGTCCCTCTACCGGCCTCTGACCCTACGTATATATAGGGCAATCTGGACTTTGATCTCTTGATCGATCAGGAGACCGATCTGGTTACAACTCTGTTTTACAAGACTTGGTCCTTATCTGTACATTTTGAGCAGGAACCTGGTTTCCTTGATAATAAAAACAGTAGACGTCCGCCCCTCTTTGTGCTCCAAAATAATCAAGCATATCTCAACCGTAGCCCGTCTTCACTTACACGATGGTGGTTGTACGTGAACAAAACTGAGTCTGAATCTTCAATTTCTGTACCGACTTACCTCCCAACTCCTTCACGTTTGGACATCTTCGTTTAAAAGCAATCTTCAGCCTAGCACATTAGCAGATCAACCTCATTGAAGCTAAGGCTTTGATTCATGATACATATTTTTAATCTGCCAAATTTGACTATCAACAGGCGCTCCTTCATCAACTTGACATTCTTCAGGGGCGTTAGTCCTCAATTTCAATCCTTTTGGTCATTCGATGACAAAGGGGGAGAAATTTGAGTTAGTCTTCAAGCAGGTCTATCCTATATGGGTGCTTTTGCTAAGTTACAACTCTCGTTCTTCTGATGACTTTGCTGGATCGAGTTGTAAACTTAAACTCTATGGTGGCCTGATACTTTTGTTGTGGTTTTTCTGCATGCTTATTCCTCATTAATGTTTATGCACGCATGCTGAATTACATCAGTCACCATATTTCATCATGCATTTCAAATTCTTCATATTATATGAAGAATGCGTGTATGAATTACAAGATATAGGGGGAAATCTCCATGATTTTACTCTTCAAGTGTGCATTGCTTCAAAAGCAAATTCATCACTATGCACATCCTCAGGGGGAGTTCTTCTATATCTTGCAATCAAATTCCTCAATATCAGTATTTACACTTCATATGTTTATCCCCGTTGAAAACTTAGCCTATATTGTCATCAATCACCAAAAAGGGGGAGATTGTAAGTGCATCTAGTGCCCCTTAGTGATTTTTGTGTATTGAAGACTTATAGGTGGACTAATATGTTTATGAGTGTACACAGGTATATAAGTCTATGAGGAGTTTGATATTTACAGAGAAAGTTGATCCCTAAAAATGAAGTTCTTCAACTAAAGACTTTGGATTTCTGAAGACTTTCTAAAGACTTTGAAAGTGAAGAAATTGGTGTGACCTTGAAGACTTGGTATTCATTCGAGGAACATGAAGCGTGAAGACTTTTGTTTTTGTAGTTTCATTTTCTATTTCTTGAGTCATAGGAAACACCGTACTGTTAAAGGGGGTAGAGGAAATACTAAGGAAAAATTTCCATGTGATGCTCAACTCAAAATCCTACACCTACCAATCCCTTCGAGTGAAGCCATTGGAAATCTCATACAGTTCAGTCATATTCTTCAGTGAGAGACGAAGTTCTTTTGGTCTCTGAGGAATTTGTTCTGACTGAGGAGTTAGGAATTCGCCAGTGCGGATTGCCTACACAATGAGGAACATGATAGCCCTGAGGAATTTGAGCCTCAAATTTCCAACCGTTGTTGTGCCTTGTGTAGCTGTCCCAAAATATCTACCCACCTAACGGTCATATCATTGAAGGGAATTTATGTATTATCATGTCGGGCTTCTCCCTAGGCTATAAATAGCCGCCCCCTACAACCACTAGCTGGTTGGCTGCTCCGAGAGAAACTGACACTTGCCATTTGAGAGCATCCCATCCTGCGAGGACTTTGAGCGAAAATCATCGAGTGAGGAAACCCAAACCCAAACACCTACAAACCCAAAGTGATTGAGCATCACTGAAGAGATTGATCCTGCGTGGATCCGACCTTGTTACCTTTGACGACTGTGCTTCTTCCAGACGGTTAGGCGTCATGGTCTAGAGCATCCAAGAGGAATTGTGGATCGCTGAGTGACCGAGTATTTGAAGGTTCGGAAGTCACCTGAAGACTTACCACGAGTGATTGGGCGAGGTCTGTGTGACCTTAGCTCAAGGAGAATACGGTGAGGACTGTGTGTCCGGGACTGTGTGTCCTCAAGTTTAAATACCTAGCCGCTCCAACCAGATGTACAACTGAGACAGTAGTTTGAACTGGTCAACCAAATTATTGTCTTCACCAAGCTTACTGGTTCTATTTCCTCAACTCTTTCATTTCCTCATAACTGTGTTGTGCGCTTGTTCCGTGTTTGAAGTTTTTGACTGAAGACTTTCTCAATTTCCTCAGTTCAATTTCTTCAGTCTATTTGTCTCCATCCTGTGTTATCCTGTGTTTACGCTTTCTGTACTCTGTGCTTGTCTTAATTTCATCATGATGACCATCCTTGTGTTCTGTGATGTCTACTACACAACCTTCTTCTTGTAGATGTTGTTGGGCCTGCAAGTGCACAGATTTGTAGGACGGTAGCAAATTTCCCTCAAGTGGGTGACCTAAGGTTTATCAATCCGTGGGAGGCGTAGGATGAAGATGGTCTCTCTCAAACAACCCTGCAACCAAATAATAAAGAGTCTCTTGTGTCCCCAACACACCCAATACAATGGTAAATTGTATAGGTGCACTAGTTCGGCGAAGAGATGGTGATACAATTGCAACATGGATGGTAGATATAGGTTTTTGTAATCTGAAAATATAAAAACAGAAAGGTAACTAATGATAAAAGTGAGCGTAAACGGTATTGCAATGATAGGAAACAAGGCCTAGGGTTTATAATTTCACTAGTGCAAGTTCTCTCAACAATAATAACATATATAGATCATATAACAATCCCTAAACATGCAACAAAGAGTCACTCCAAAGCCACTAATAGCGGAGAACAAACGTAGAGATTATGGTAGGGTACGAAACCACCTCAAAGCTATTCTTTTGGATCAATCTATAAAAGAGTTCGTACTAGAATAACACCTTAAGACACAAATCAACCAAAACCCTAATGTCACCTAGATACTCCATTGTCACCTCAAGTATCCGTGGGCATGATTATACGATATGCATCACACAATCTCAGATTCATCCAACCAACATAAAAGTACTTCAAAGAGTGCCCCAAAGTTTCTCTTTGGAGAGTCGAGAAATGTGTGCCAACCCCTATGCATAGGTTCATGGGCGGAACCGCAAGTTGGTCACCAAAACATACATCAAGTGGCACGTGATATCCCATTGTCACCACAGATAAACACGGCAAGACATACATCAAGTGTTCTCATCATAAAGACTCAATCCAATAAGATAACTTCAAGAGGGAAACTCAATTCATCACAAGAAAGTAGAGGGGGAGAAACATAAGATCCAACTATAATAGCAAAGCTCGCGATACATCAAGATCGTGCCAAATCAAGAACATGAGAGAGAGAGAGATCAAACACATAGCTACTGGTACATACCCTCAGCCCTGAGGGTGAACTACTCCCTCCTCGTCATGGAGAGCGTCGGGATGATGAAGATGGCCACCGGTGAGGGTTCCCCCTCCGGCAGGGTGCCGGAACAGGGTACTTATTGGTTTTTCATGGCTACAAAGGCTTGCGGCGGCGGAACTCCCAATCTATCTTCTGTTATGGAAGTTTTACGATACATAGGTATATATGGGTGAAAGAAGTACGTCGGTGGACTGAAGGGGGGGCCACGAGGTAGGGGGCGCGCCCTAGGGGGTGGGCGCGCCCCCCACCCTCGTGAGCACCTCCCTTCTTTCCTGACGTGCACTCCAAGTCCATCGGGTGGCTTTCCTTCCAAAAATAACTTCTCCAGTTGATTTCATTCCGTTTTGACTCCGTCTGATATTCCTTTTCCTCGAAACACTGAAATAGGCATAAAACGGCAAATCTGGGCTGGGCCTCCGGTTAATAGGTTAGTCCCAAAGATAATATAAAAGTGGGTAATAAAGCCCAATATTGCCCAAAATAGTAGATAATATAGCATGGAGCAATCAAAAAATATAGATACGTTGGAGACGTATCATTCTTATATGTTTTCTTTTGAGTACTTATTCCGCTGCAAGTAGTTCTTCACTAAGGAATTTCCTCACCTGCAAATTCCTCAGTTAAGAATTCATAAAAATCGCCTATTCACCCCCCCCCCCTCTAGTCGATATAACGCACTTTCATCTGCCAGATGTTCACAGCATCCACAAACAATGCTAGAGGGGTTGGTACACCGAGCGGTGCATCAAGGACATAAGCCTTCTGTGTAGCAGTGAGGACAATCCTCAGACTACGGACCTAGTCCGCATAATTTCTTACAATTTCTTTCAACTTAGTCTTTCTCTAGGAACGTATTAAAACAGAGAGCTATAGCGCGAGCTATTGAACATAATTTGCAAAGACAATTTAGACTATGTTCATGATAAATGAGTTCAATTAATCATATTACTTAAGAAATCCCACTCAAATTGACATCCCTCTGGTCATCCGAGTGTAACATGATCCAAATTCACCAACCCAAGTTCGATCATCATGTGAGATGAGGTGGTTTCAATGGTGAACATCTCCATGTTGATCATATCTACTATATGACTCATGTTCGACCTTTCGATTTCTTGTGTTCCGAGGCCATGTCTGTGCATGCTAGGCTCGTCAAGTTTAACCCAAGTGTTCCGCATGTGCAAAACTGGCTTGCACCCGTTGTATGTGAACGTAGAGTCTATCACGCCCGATCATCACGTGGTGCTTCGAAACGACGAACTTTCGCAACGGTGCACACTTGGGGAGAACACAATTTTATCTTGAAATTTTAGTGAGGGATCACCTTATAATGCTACCATCGTCCTAAGCAAAATAAGATGCATAAAAGGATTAACATCACATGCAAATCATAAGTGACATGACATGGCCATCAACTCGTGCTTTTGATCTCCATCTCCAAAGCACCGACATGATCTTCATCGTCACCGGCATGACACCATGATCTCCATCATCGTGTCGCCATCGGGGTTGTCACACCAACCATGCTTCTACTACTATTTCTATCGCTTAGCGATAAAGCAAAGCATTACATAACGCTTAATGATTGACACGCAGGTCATATAATAATTGAAGATAACCATGTGGCTCCTGCCGGTTGCCGTATGCATCGACATGCAAGTCGATATAAACTATTACAAACATGATCATCTCATACATCAAATATATTTCATCATGTCTTTGGCCATATCATATCACAACATACCCTGCAAAAACAAGTTAGACGTCCTCTACTTTGTTGTTGCATGTTTTACGTGGCTGCTATGGGTATCTAGCAAGAATGATTCTTGCCTACGCAAAGCCACAAGGGTGATATGCAAGTTGCTATTTAACCTTCTACAAGGACCACCTTTGTCAAATCCGATTCACCTAAGGTGGGAGAGACAGACACCCGCCAGTCATCTTTATGCAACAAAGTCACATGTCTATGGATGGAACCCATCTCATGTACGTGGACATGTAAGGTTGGTCGGGGCCGCTTCATCCCACAATAACGCAGAATCAAGAAAAGAGCAAGGAAGGAAGCAATCTGAATATCAACGCCCACAAACTCCTTTGTGTTCTACTCGTGATATCATCTACGCATAGACCTAGCCCTGCTACCACTGTTGGGGAACGTTGCATGGGAAACAAAAAATTTCCTACGCTCACCAAGATCAATCTAGGAGATGGAAATCTACGAGAGGAGAGATTGAATCTACACACCCTTGTAGTTCGCTAAGCGGAAGCGTTAAGAAACGCGGTTGATGTAGTCGAACGTCTTCGCGCTCCAATCACGATCCGTCTCGTGAACTCCCGATCTAGTGCCGAAAGGATGGCACCTCCACATTCAACACATGTACGGCTTGATGACGCCTTCACCTCCTCGATCTAGCGAGCGATGGTGAAGTAGTAGCTCGAGTCCTCCGGCAGCACGACGGCGTGGTGGCGGTGGTGGTGGAGAAATCTCAGCAGAGCTTCGCTAAGCACTACGAAGAAGAAGATGGCTACGAGGGAGAGGGAGGGTAGTGCCATGGCATAGATGGGTGCGGCTGCCCTCTCTACACCTCTCAATATATATGGGGAAGGGGGAGAGGGGGAGGCGCCCTAGGGTTTCCCCTAGGGGGGTGGCGGCCACAAGGTAAACCCGAGATGGGTTTTGGGTGCCCCCCAAGCAAGGGGGAGGCATCCCTAGGGGCGCACCAACCCTCCTGGTTACGGGAGATGTTGTCGGAGGGGCGCACAACCCCTTAATGGGCTGGTGTGTGATGCATCTCCAACGTATCTATAATTTATGAAGTATTCATGCCATGTTTACAACAATTTTATATGTTTTTGGTATGATTTGCATGGAACTAACCCGACTGACGCTGTTTTCAGCAGAACTACCGTGGTGTTGTTTTTTGTGCAGAAATGAAAGTTCTCCAAATGAGCTGAAACTTTTTGACGATTTCTTTTGGAACAAAAGAGACCCCCGAAGCTTCGTGGAAGGACCGGAAGGTGAAGGAGTAGGGCACAAGACACCGGGGCGCGCCTGGGCCCTTGTTTGTGCCCCGGTGGGTTGTGCTCACCTCGAGGCCCATCTTCGCGTGAAACTGACGCCAAAAATCCTATAAATAGAGAAACCATCAGAAATAACCCTATATCAGAAATTCCATAGCTGCAGGCCTCTGTAGCCACCGAAAACCAATCTAGACCCCGTTCCGGCACCCTGCCGCAGGGGGGGGGGGATCATCACCAGTGGCCATCTTCATCATCCCGGCGGCCACCACGATGAGGAGGGAGTAGTCCACCCTCGGGGCTGAGGGTTTGTACCAGTAGCTATTGATACGTCTCCGTCGTATCTATAATGTTTTATTGTTCCATGTCAATATTATACAACTTTCATATCCTTTTGGCAACTTTTTATACTATTTTTGGGACTAACATATTGATCCAGTGCCCAGTGCCAGTTCCTCTTTGTTGCATGTTTTTTGTTTCGCAAAAACTCCATATCAAACGGAGTCCAAACGGGATAAAAACTGACAGAGAATTTTTTTGGAATATATGTGAATTTTAGGAAGTGGAATCAACGCGAGATGATGCCCGAGGGGGCCACGAGGGTGAGGGGCGCGCCCCAGGGGGTAGGGCGCGCCCTGGGCCCTCGTGGCCACCCTGTAAGGCGGTTGGTGCCCTTCTTTCGCTCCAACAAAGCCAATATCTGGAGAGAAAAATCATGTCCAAATTTTAGCCCGATCGGAGTTACGGATCTCCACGAATATAAGAAACGGTGAAAGGCCAAAATCTGGAGTGCAGAAACAGAGAGAGACAGAGAGACATATCCAATCTCGGAGGGGCTCTCGCCCCTCCCATGCCATGGAATCCAAGGACCAGAGGGTAAACCCTTCTCCCATCTAGGGAGAAGGTCAAGGAAGAAGAAGAAGAAGAAGAAGAAGGGGGCTCTCTCCCCCTCTCTTCCGGTGGCACCGGAACACCGCCGGGGCCATCATCGTCACCGCAATCTACACCAACACCTTTGTCATCTTCACCGACATCTTCATCACCTTCCCCCATGTATCTATAGCGGTCCACTCTCCCGCAAACCGTTGTACCCTCTACTTGAACATGGTGCTTTATGCTTCGTATTATTATCCAGTGATGTGTTGCCATCCTATGATGTCTGAGTAGATTTTTATTGTCCTATCGGTAATTGGTGAATTGCTATGATTGGTTTAATTTTCTTGTGGTTATGTTGCTATCCTTTGGTGCCCATCATATGAGCGCGCGCATGGATCACACCATAGGGTTAGTTGTATGTTGATAAGACGGTGTATTGGAGGGCAAGAGTGACAGAAGCTTCAACCTATCATAGAAATTGATGCATATGGGATTGAAGCGGGACCAATATATTTTAATGCTATGGTTGGGTTTTACCTTAATGAACGTTAGTAGTTGCGGATGCTTGCTAATAGTTCCAATCATAAGTGCATAGAATTCCAAGTCAGGGATGGCATGCTAGCAGTGGCCTCTCCCACATAAAACTTGCTATCGGTCTAGTAAAGTAGTCAATTGCTTAGGGACAATTTCGCAACTCCTACCACCACTTTTCCACACTTTATATACTAACTTTATTGCATCTTTACCTAAAACAGCCCCTAGTTCTTATTTACGTGCTCTTTATATTCTTGCAAACCTATCCCATTACACCTACAAAGTACTTCTAGTTTTATACTTGTTCTAGGTAAAGCAAACGTCAAGCGTGCGTAGAGTTGTATCGGTGGTCGATAAAACTTGAGGGAATATTTGTTCTACCTTTAGCTCCTCGTTGGGTTCGACACTCTTACTTAAGGAAAGGGGCTACAATTGATCCCCTATACTTGTGGGTTATCAAGACCTTTTTCTGGCGCCGTTGCCGAGGAGTTATAGCGTGGGGGTGAATATTCTCATGTGTGCTTGTTTGCTTTATCACTAAGTAGTTTTTACTTTGTGCTCTTGTTTACTATCTTTAGTTATGGGTAGGAAACGCAAAATACCAAAAAAAATAGTGGTACCTACTAAACCAATGGTTGAAGAACCATTCAAAATCTATCATACTACTTAAGCTTTCTACTTGGATCATCTTCGATCCCTATGTGCTCGTGCTGAAACCCAAACTAGCTTAGTTGAGGGCAAATATTTAGATGAGCATGCTTGTTATGTGAGACACCACTTATCTCAAAAAGGGAAGCTTTTACTGGATCAAATTCATCGTTTGCAATGCTATGCTTGGAATTTGTGTGAAATATATGATGTTACTTGTTGTTCTGAAAACCCTAAGAAACACCTTCCCTACCAATGTGAGTTTAGTGATAATGGAATCGTATCTTCGTATGCTAAGGGTGTTTATAATTACTATGATGTTCAACAAATTGAAGAATTTTTTTCCTTTAAGGGTGCTTATGAAATTTCTTCTTTGATTGAAACGTATGATGCTACTCTTTACAAATCTGAAAATTTTGCCATACTTAAATATTGTTATGATAATTATGCTTCTAATGCCTATGTTGAACCATATATTGAGGACTCCTCCGTTGTCCAAGAAGAGACTAATATTTTACAGGAGTCTATGGAAGAAGAAATTGATGAAATTGTGAGCTCATTGGATGAAAAAGATGAGGAGGAGAGCGAAGAACAAAAGGAGGAAGAGCGGATTGATCACCCGTGCCCACCTTCTAATGAGAGTAACTCTCCAACTCATACATTATTTAATTTCCTTTGAATTTACCGAAGGATGAATGCTATGATGATTGTTATGATCCCGTTGATTCTTTTGAAATATCCCTTTTTTATGATGCTTGCTATGCTTGTGGACAAGATGCCAATATGAATTATGCTTATGGAGATGAACTTCCTATAGTTCCTTATGTTAAACATGAAATTGTTGCTATTGCACCCACACATGATAGTCCTATTATCTTTTTGAATTCTCCCGACTACACTATATCGGAGAAGTTTGCCCTTATTAAGGATTATATTGATGGGTTGCGTTTCACTACTACACATGATGATTTTGATAGATATAATATGCATGTGCTTGCTGCTCCTACTTGCAATTATTATGAGAGAAGAACTACATCTCTGCCTCTCCATGTTTCCAATATGATAAAATTGCAAGAAACTGTCTATACCATGCATTGGCCTTTACTATGTGTGCATGAATTGTTCTTTTATGACATGCCGATGCATAGGAAGAGAGTTAGACTTCTTTGTTGCATGATATATGTTACTTTGTGCTCATTACTAAATCACAAATCATTGTTAATTAAAATTGGCTTTGATATGCCTTGGGATCCGGGTGGATCCATTACTTGAGCACTTTATGCCTAGCTTAATGGCTTTAAAGAAAGAGCTGCCAGGGAGACAACCCAGAAGTTTTAGAGAGTCATTTATTTCTGTTGTGTGATTTTATAAAGTTTAAAAACAAAAAATACTGTGCAAAGATTTGCCTTTAGGATGTTTACATTGCTTGTTAGTTTGTGCGGTGCAAAACAGAAACTTTGGCTGTAGTGCTCGATTTTACATTTTTTACTGGAACGTCAAATGGTTCTGAAACTATTTGCACCATGTTTATAAAAAATTTTATTTATACTATTTTTTTAGAATTTTTGGAGTACCATAAGTATGGTGAATGTTCAGATTACTACAAACTGTTCTGTTTAGGACAGATTCTGTTTTTGATGCATAGTTAGCTTGTTTTGATGAAACTATCAATTTCTATCAGTGGATTAAGCCATGGAAAAGTTATATTACAGTAGCTACAATGCAAAAACAAAATATGAATTGGTTTGCTACAGTACTTAGAGTAGTGATTTTCTTTATTATACTAACGGATCTTACCGAGCTTTCTGTTGAGTTTTGTGTGGATGAAGTGATCAAAGATCGAGGAGGTCTCGATATGAGGAGAAGGAGGAGAGGCAAGAGCTCAAGCTTGGGGATGCCCAAGGCACCCCAAGTAAATATTCAAGGATACTCAAGCGTCTAAGCTTGGGGATGCCCTGGAAGGCATCCCATCTTTCTTCAACATGTATGATATGTTTTCGGTTTCGTTTCGTTCATGTGATATGTGCAAATCTTGGCGCGTCTTCTGCATTTAGTTTTCACTTTTCTTGGATGCACCATGCTGGAGATAGTCCATGGTTGATTTATAGAATGCTCTTTGCACTTCACTTATATATTTTGAGTATGGCTTTATAGAATGCTTCATGTGCTTCACTTATATCATTTGAAGTTTGGATTGCCTATTTCTCTTCACATAGAAAACCTCCATTTGTAGAATGCTCTTTTGCTTCACTTATATTTGTTAGAGCGTGTGCATATCTTTTGTAGAAAGAATTAAACTCTCTTGCTTCAATTATATCTATTTAGAGAGATGACAGGAATTGGTCATTCACATGGTTAGTCATAAAATCCTACATAAAACTTGTAGATCACTGAATATCATATGTTTGATTCCTTGCAATAGTTTTGCGATATAAAGATGGTGATATTAGAGTCATGCTAGTGGGTAGTTGTGGATTGTAGAAATACTTGTGTTGAAGTTTGAGATTCCCGTAGCATGCACGTATGGTGAACCGTTATGTAATGAAGTTGGAGCATGAGGTATTTATTGATTGTCTTCCTTATGAGTGGCGGTCGGGGACGAGCGATGGCCTTTTCCTACCAATCTATGCCCCTAGGAGCATGCGCGTAGTACTTTGTTTCGATGACTAATAGATTTTTGCAATAAGTATGTGAGTTCTTTATGACTAATGTTGAGTCCATGGATTATACGCACTCTCACCCGTCCATCATTGCTAGCCTCTTTGGTACCGTGCATTGCCCTTTCTCACCTCGAGAGTTGGTGCAAACTTCGCCGATGCATCCAAACCCCATGATACGATACACTCTATCACACATAAGCCTCCTTATATCTTCCTCAAAACAGCCACCATACCTACCTATCATGGCATTTCCATAGCCATTTTGAGATATATTGCCATGCAACTTCCATCTTCTTCATATACATGACTTGAGAATTCATTGTCATATTGCTTTGCATGATCGTAAGATAGCTAGCATGATATTTTCATGGCTTGTCCGTTTTTTGATATCTTTGCTACGCTAGAACATTGCACATCCCTGTACACCGCCGGAGCCACTCATATAGAGTCATATTTTTTGTTCTAGTATCGAGTTGTAAGTAAATAAAAATGTGATGATCATCATTATTAGAGCATTGTCCCATGTGAGGAAAGGATGATGGAAGCTATGATTCCCTCACAAGTTGGGATGAGTCTCCGGACTTTACAAAAAAATAAAAGAGGCCAAATAAGCTCACAAAAAAAGAGAGAAAAAGAGAGAAGGGGCAATGCTACTATCCTTTTACCACACTTGTGCTTCAAAGTAGCACCATGTTCTTCATATAGAGAGTCTCTTGAGTTATCACTTTCATATACTAGTGGGAATTTTCATTATAAAACTTGGTTTGTATATTCAGATGATGGGCTTCCTCAAATGCCCGAGGTCTTCATGAGCAAGCAAGTTGGATGCACACCCACTTAGTTTCCAGTTTGAGCTTTCATACACTTATAGCTCTTAGTGCATCCGTTGCATGGCAATCCCTACTCCTCGCATTGACATCAATTGATGGGCATCCACATAGCTCGTTGATTAGCCGCGTCGATGTGAGACTTTCTCCCTTTTTTGTCTTCTCCACACAACCTCCATCATCATATTCTATTCCACCTATAGTGCTATATCCATGGCTCACGCTCATGTATTGCGTGAAAGTTGAAAAGGTTTGAGAACATCAAAAGTATGTAACAATTGCTTGGCTTGTCATCAGGGTTGTGCATGATTTGAATATTTTGTGTGGTGAAGATGGAGCATAGCCAGACTATATGATTTTGTAGGGATAACTTTGTTTGGCCATGTTATTTTGAAAAGACATGATTGCTTTATTAGTATGTGATATGTCTCCAACGTATCTATAATTTTTTATTGTTCCATGCTATTATGTTATCCATCTAGGATGTTTTATATGCATTCATATGCTATTTTATATGATTTTTGGGACTAACCTATCAACCTAGAGACCAGTGCCAGTTTCTGTTTTTTCCTTGTTTTTGAGTACCGCAGAAAAGGAAAACCAAACGAAGTCCAATTGACCTGAAATTTGACAAAGATTATTTTTGGACTAGAAGAAGCCCATGAAGTATCGGAGATGGACCAAAAGAGTTCCGAGGCACCCAAAAGGGTGTGGGGCGCGCCCCCCTACCTCGTGGCCGCCTTGGAGACCCCCCCTGACTTGTTCCCGATGCCAAAAATCCCAATAAATATAGAAACCCCCAAAAAGAAACCTAGATCGGAAGTTCCTCCACTGCAAGCCTCTGTAGCCACGAAAAACCAATCGACACACTGTTCCGGCACCTTGCCGGAGGGGGGATCCCTCATCGATGGCCATCTTCATCATCCCGGCGTTCTCCATGACGAGGAGGGAGTAGTTCGCCCTCGGGGCTGAGGGTATGTACTAGTAGCTATGTGTTTGATCTCTCTCTCTCTCTCTCTCTCTCTCTCTCTCTCTCTCTCGTGTTCTTGATTCGGCACGATCTTGATGTATCGCGAGCTTTGCTGTTATAGTTGGATCTTATGATGTTTCTCCCCCTCTACTCTCTTGTAATGGATTGAGTTTTCCCTTTGAAGTTATCTTATCGGATTGGCTCTTTAAGGATTTGAGAACACTTGATTTATGTCTTGCATGTGCTTATCTGTGGTGACAATGGGATATTCACGTGATTCACTTGATGTATGTTTTGGTGATCAACTTGCGAGTTCCATGACCTTGTGAACTTATTCATAGGGGTTGGCACACGTTTTCGTCTTGACTCTCCGGTAGAAACTTTGGGGCACTCTCTGAAGTTCTTTGTGTTGGTTGAATAGACGAATCTGAGATTGTGTGATGCATATCATATAATCATACCCATGTATACTTGAGGTGACATTGGAGTATCTAGGTGATATTAGGGTTTTGGTTGATTTGTGTCTTAATGTGTTATTCTAGTACGAACTCTAGGATAGATCGAACGGAAACAATAGCTTCGTGTTATTTTACTACGGACTCTTGAATAGATCGATCAGAAAGAATAACTTTGAGGTGGTTTCGTACCCTACAATAATCTCTTCGTTTGTTCTCCGCTATTAGTGACTTTGGAGTGACTCTTTGTTGCATGTTGAGGGGTAGTTATATTATCCAATTATGTTATTATTGTTGAGAGAACTTGCACTAGTGAAAGTATGAACCCTAGGTCGTGTTTCCTAGCGTTGCAATACCGTTTATGCTCACTTTTATCGCTTGTTACCTTGCTGTTTTTATAATTTCAGATTAGAAAAACCTATATCTACCATCCAAATTGCACTTGTATCACCATCTCTTCACCGAACTAGTGCACCTATACAATTTACCATTGTATTGGGTGTGTTGGGGACACAAGAGACTCTTTGTTATTTGGTTGCAGGGTTGTTTGAGAGAGACCATCTTCATCATACGCCTCCCACGGATTGATAGGGAAATTTGCTACTGTCCTACAAACCTCTGCACTTGGAGGCCCAACAACGTCTACACGAAGAAGGTTGTGTAGTAGACATCAAGCTCATTTCTGGCGCCGTTGCCGAGGAGGTGAGTGCTTGAAGGTATATCTTTAGATATTGCAATCGAATCTTTTAGTTTCTTGTTTATCACTAGTTTAGTCTATAAAAGAACTACAAAAAAATGGAATTAAGGGTGCCTCATATGCTTCATCTTTTTAATGTCTTTCGTGAAAATGATGGGAAGGAAAATTGTGCTCAAGTACAAGAAGAAGATTTACATAGAATGTTTGGCATAAAATATGTGAATGATGAGCATGATTGCAATGTTGTTAGTATGAATTCTTTGAATACCCATTATGCTAATGATATGCAAAGCCACAAGTTTGGGGATGCTATGTTTGATGAAGATGATATGTTTTGTCCCCCAAGTTCTGATGAGCAAATTTATTATGATGATAGCATGCCTCCTATTTATGATGATTATATTGATGAAACTGGGTTTGGAAGAGTGCCAACTTTAGGAAGTAATGATCCCACTATTTTGGAGTGTGTTGAATCTTATTGTGATAATTATGAAAGTGGATTTGGAGAGGTCATGACTTTATTTAGTGATGAATCCACCATTTCAGAAGGGGTTCCAATTGATTATGAAAATAAAGTTGCTATTTATGATGATTATTGTGATGATATGTATTCTATAAAGAATAATGATAACCAAGGAACTTTTCATCATGATTTTAGTTTTAAATTGGATTATGCCTCACATGATAGTTATTTTGTTGAGTTTGCTCCCACTACTAATCATGAGAAGAAAATTTGCTTATGTGGAGAGTAATAAAAATTCTATGCTTGTGGCTCATGAAAAGAATGCTTTATGTGATAGTTACATTTTTGAATTCATTCATGATGCTACTGAAAATTATTATGAGGGAGGAACATATGCTTGTAGGAATTGCAATAATATCAAGTTTCCTCTCTATGTGCTTAAATTTTTAAAGTTATGCTTGTTTTGCCTTACTATGCTAGTTGATTATTGTTCCCATAAGTTGTTTGCTCACAAAATCCCTATGCATAGGAAGTGGGTTAGACTTAAATGTGCTAGTCATATTCTTCATGATGCTCTCTTTATGTTTCGATTCTTATCTTTTATGTGAGCATCATTGAAATCATCATGCCTAGCTAGGGGTGTTAAACATTAGCGCTTGTTGGGAGGCAACCCAATTTTATTTTTGTTCTCTGCTTTTTTCTCCTGTTTAGTAATAATTAATCTATCTAGCCTCTTTTTAGATGAGGTTTTATGTTTTAATTAGTGTTTGTGCCATGTAGAACTAATAGGATCTTCTTGGGTGATAATTGTTTGATCTTGTTGAAAAAGACAGAAACTTTGTGCTCAAGGAAATAATTGTTAAAATTCACCAGAACGAGATAATATGCTAATGCTTTTTGCAGAAGATCAATATAAAAATTATACAGGTTGTCCTAGTTTTTCAGAATGTTTGGAGTTCCATAAGTATTCGAACAAATCAGATTACTACAGACTGTTCTGTTTTTGACAGATTTTGTTTTCTATGTGTTGTTTGCTTATTTTGATCAATCTATGAGTAGTATCGGAGGGTATGAACCATAGAGAAGTTGGAATAAAGTAGATATTACACTAATATAAATAAAGAATGAGTTCACAAAAGTACCAAAAGTGGTGGTTTTATTTTCTTATACAAACGGAGCTTACGAGCTTTCTGTTGAGTTTTGTGTTGTGAAGTTTTCAATTTTTGGGTAAAGATTCGATGGACTATGGAATAAGGAGTGGCAAGAGCCTAAGCTTAGGGATGCCTAAGGCACCCCAAGGTAATATTCAAGGACAACTGATACATCTCCAACGTATCTATAATTTTTGATTGTTCCATGCTATATTATATTCTGTTTTGGACATTAATGGGCTTTATTATACACTTTTATACTATTTTTGGGACTAACCTATTAACCGGCGGCCCAGCCCAGAATTGTTGTTTTTTGCCTATTTCAGAGTTTCGCAGAAAAGAATATCAAACGGAGTCCAAACAGAATGAAACCTTCGGGAACGTGATTTTCGGAAGAAATGTGATCCAGAGGACTTGGACCCTACGTCAAGACATCAACCAGGAAGGCACGAGGTAGGGGGTGCGCCTACCCCCCTGGGCACGCCCTCCACCCTCGTGGGCCCCATGTTGCTCCACCGACGTACTTCTTCCTCCTATATATACCTACGTACCCCAAAACTACCAGATACGGAGCCAAAAACCTAATTCCACTGCCGCAACCTTCTGTACCCGTGAGATCCCATCTTGGGGCCTTTTCAGGAGCTCCGCCGGGGGGGCATCGATCATGGAGGGCTTCTACATCAACACCATAGCCTCTCCGATCATGTGTGAGTAGTTTACCTCAGACCTTCGGGTCCATAGTTATTAGCTAGATGGCTTCTTCTCTCTTTTTGGATCTCAATACAAAGATCTCCACGATTCTCGTGGATATCTATTCGATGTAATCTTCTTTTGCGGTGTGTTTGTTGAGACCGATGAACTGTGGGATTATGATCAAGTTTATCTATGAACAATATTTGAATCTTCTCTGAATTCTTTTATGTATGATTGGTTATCTTTGCAAGTCTCTTCGAATTATCAGTTTGGTTTGGCCTACTAGATTGATCTTTCTTGCAATGGGAGAAGTGCTTAGCTTTGGGTTCAATCTTGCGGTGTCCTTTCCCGATGTGATGAGGGGCAGCAAGGCACGTATTGTATTGTTGCCATCGAGGATAACAAGATGGGGTTTATATCATATTGCATGAGTTTATCCCTCTACATCATGTCATCTTACTTAAAGCGTTACTCTGTTCTTATGAACTTAATACTCTAGATGCATGCTGGATAGCGGTCGATGTGTGGAGTAATAGTAGTGGATGAGGCAGGAGTCGGTCTACTTGTCGCGGACGTGATGCCTATATACATGATCATACCTAGATATTCTCATAACTATGCTCAATTCTGTCAATTGCTCAACAGTAATTTGTTCACCCACGGTAATACTTATGCTCTCGAGAGAAGCCACTAGTGAAACCTATGGCCCCCGGGTCTATCTTCCATCATATTAATTTTCCAACACTTAGCTATTTTATTGCCTTTTATTTTACTTTGCATCTTTATCATAAAAATACCAAAAATATTATATTATCATATCTATCAGATCTCACTCTCGTAAGTGACCGTGAAGGAATTGATTACCCCTTTATTGCGTTCGTTGCGAGGATTTATTTGTTTGTGTAGGTGTGAGGGACTCGTGCGTGGCCTCCTACTGGATTGATACCTTCGTTCTCAAAAACTGAGGGAAATACTTACGCTGCTTTACTGCATCACCCTTTCCTCTTCAAGGTAAAACTAACGCAGTGCTCAAGAGGTAGCAAGAAGGATTTCAGGCGCCGTTGCCGGGGAGTCTACGCAAAATTCAACATACCAAGTACCCATCACAAACCCTTATCTCCCGCATTACATTATTTGCCATTTGCCTCTCGTTTTCCTCTCCCCCACTTCACCTTTGTCATTTTATTCGCCCTTCTTCCGTTCGTTCTTTTGTTTGCTTGTGTTACCATGTGCCTTCTTTTTGCTTGCATCTTTGCTTGCTAAAAATCTATTGATATGGATCCACTTAAAGTGTTCTACTTAGATCATCTTCGATCCTTATACGCTCGTGCTGAAACCCCAACTAGCCTAGTTGATGGAGATGAGCATGCTCATTTTGTGCGTCACGTTTGTCTGAAAAAGGGAAACTCTTATGGAATCAAATTGTAGCGACCCGACCCAAAATCGGTCAAGTCTCTGTGTAGCTGTACCATCCCAAGATCATGCTGGCACACATAGTACATTGATGAAATAATCAAAGTTCAATCGCACCTGAATTTATTACACGATTCTCATATCGAGTCTTTATTACAATAGAATAAATTCGGCCGAAGGCCAACTCATGAGAAATAAACTAAATAAAGCTGCGGAAGCGTAGAAGAATAGCGAGTCCATCCGACTCCATAGGGCAATCGCCAAGCGTGGATCGTAGCCTCACTCCTGATCGGAATACTCCTCTGCAACATAAGACGTTGCAGCCGTGTAGGTCAGCATTTTGAATATGCCGGCAAGTCATGAAGAGAGAATAACAATAAAAATTACTAACACTATATGCAATTTGGCTGTGGGGCTCTAAGTTTCATTGTTTTGCAAAAAGCCAGTTTTTCCCTACAACAATGGACTTGTTTGCAAATACTACAAAATGTTGGTAGTTATTGAGATGGTTCCGCCAACCAATGTCTCATTCCCAATTATTAAATAAACCCCTCAATTAATTTATTAATTTTGGTGTTGAGATATCTGAAATACTCCAAGTTCCAGAGGCTCAAATTGTCCGTAACCGGGGACACGGCTAACCGATTAGATCTTCACTCTGCAGAGGTTTGCGCACTTTACCCGCAAGATTCGTTCCCTCCTTTAAGTCTTCGCACTTCATGCTGTTTGAAGACGGGATGAACGAAACAGGGTCTTCCGAAGAGTTCCTCTGGCCACTGCCGGTACCCATCCAATCCTACCGTTCTTCTACATCTCGTAGCACCGTCCGGCCAGAGTCACACCTAAGGTTGACCAAGCCAGAGCCCATAATGCCTTGCGGCTGCACAGGTAAGCTTCCGGTCAATGGGGTATACATCCGTCTCTTCGTGACTGGGTGAAGCTTTCCGCAAGATGTCATGGCGCTTCTCCATGCATCCCGGCCAACCGCTGGTTTTCTCCAGGGTGCCCGTCAACCGTCCTCCACCCAGTAGTGAATTTTCAAGTCCATCTTGAGCTTGAAGTCATGGGGTTGTCATCATCTTGACTCTCACATCTCCCTTATGATTCACTCAACCAACCCCGTCTACGAGCATAGCAAAAATAAACTACTTCGTCCCGGGTCATGGTAGCAAGGGGGATTGGTTCATCCTACCTCATGATACTACTCAAGAACATAACTTCAAATTCTCCTGCTGCATGCATGGTGGGGAGGTATAATTCTAATGCAACAAAATCATAGGTATTGTAAAGGAAAATATGATCAATGACTTGCCTTGCTGACGATCTTCGAAAGCTAGGGACTCGTGGTAGCAAGCTTCGCACTCCGGAAATTCTACCGAGACAAACAACAATCATATAAGCATAAGAGCATACAATCACTTAACATAATAGTATGCTAACATAACACACAAAGCAATTGAACCAAAACCCAAAGAAAACTCGAAGAAATCCAAATCAATGGTTTCACCACCTCAAACAACAACCAAGAAATAGTTTTACACAACCAAATTTTTCTTAACAGAACCTAAGCATGGGTTTTTGCTACCTAACAGAAGAGAAATCATCATGCAACTAGGAGCAAAAAGAATCACATGAAAAGCTATTATAGAACTCCTATTAGGCCTATAACAATCCTAACAAGGAAAAATAAAATAAAAATTTTATTTATTGTAAATAAAAGTCCATGTTCTAAAGTTACAGAAACTAACCTAACATAAACTATCACATAGGAAAAATAAAATTATTTGCTAAATAAAACAATAGGAAAACAGTAGCTAGTTAAATAAATAAGAACTACATGATTTTGATTAAAACTATTTTTTATTAAATCTAAAATGCCCAAATAAATTCCTACGGTTGGGCAAGGTCAAAACAAAGTAGTGACAAAAGAATCACTAAAATAAAATAATTCTAACTCACTTTATAGCAGAATTACTAATCTGTCTAAATCTAAAATAAAACAATTTCTAATAATTTTATATGACTAAACATATTTTCTACAGAAACTACAACAAATTTGCAAACTAACAAAAAAAAGAATCAATTAAAAATATTAAGTAGATTAAAAGATATGGATTTTACAAAACTAAAACTATTCTGTTAAAAACAGAAACGAAAAAATATAATTAAAAGAAAAACTGGGCTAATGGGCCTATCTAACGCTCGGGCGTAATATAGCTAAAACGCGCCCGAGGGATTAAACCGAGTCGGGCCGGTCTAAACTAAACCTAAATAAACCAATTAAACCGGATCTATTTTAAAAAAAACCATACCCCTTCGGGTGATCAAATCTAGCGCGTCGATTATTGATCGGACGGTGGCGGGGATCTCCGGTGACTCACCGCGCTGGTCGACGGCGACGGCGGCTCGGGCGACGACGGCGCGGTGGCTCGGGCGGTCGGGGACAGCGGAGGCCTCCGGTGAGTCTTGGCGGAGCGAGGGCTTCGGTGGTGGAGTCGGGGAGCTCGAGGGGTTGAGGCGCCAGGCAGGGCAAATGGCGGCGGCGTCGGGTGTCCATGCGAGCGATTGCAGCGAGGGGAGAGGGTCAGGCGAGGAAAGTGGGGAGCAGGTCGAGGGGGGTATTTATAGGGGGACCGGCTTGGAGGAGGGGCAGATCGGCGAGGAGATCCCGGAATCCCCGGGATTCCGGCGAGGCGGCGGCGCGATTGCGTGTCTTGCGGGAGGAGGAAGAAGGGGGTGGGGTCGGCGTGTCGGTGAGAGAGGGAAGGGGCGAATCGGTCAGGCGACCGAGGAGAGAGGTTTGGCGTGTCGGCTCGGCGTGGGCGGCTCGGTGGCTGGGCTGGCGCTTTGGTTGGCTCTCTTTGGCTGCGCTCGGGCTGGTTGGCTTGGCCCATGGTGGGCCCTGAGTCTTGGCTGGGCGGTTGGCTGGTGGCGCTGGTCTTCCTTTCTTTTTTTGAATTAGAGAGAGAAAATATATTAGATATATATTTTTTATATAGGACATATATATATATATATATCAAAATGATCAGGGGAATATTCCCTATAATTTGAACATTTTTCCAGAGGCAAAACTCAAACTAAAAAAAACATTTTTTCTAAAATCCCAAATAAAATCAAAATTTGAATTCAAACTTTTGGCAGGGTTTTCATCGACATGTTTGGAGTGTCATGTTTACTCCTCTCATACTTTTCTCAAGTATTTGTCACGCATTGATTTGAAATAAATTTCAACCGCCAATTCAAATTCAAATTCCAACAACTCAAAATCTTACGAAACTTCAAATGTCACTCAATTTCAAACAATATGCATAGATGCTTAGCTATAATTGTAAAACATTCCAAATAGGAAATTTGGGATGTTACAAACCTACCACCTTAAGATGAATCTAGCCCTCGAGATTCGGGTTAACTAACAAATAGGTGCGGGTGGTCTCGGCGGAGGTCTTCTTCTCGCTCCCGGTGGCTTCCTCCTCGGAGTGATGACTCCACACACCTTGCAAAACTTGATGATCTTGCTGCGGGTGACTCTGTTCGCAGTCTCGAGAATTAGGACGGGTTTCTCCTCATAAGTCAGATCTTTGTCGAGCTGTATGGCCTATAGGGGCACCTTGTGTCTCTCAACGGAATATCGGCCATGTCGGCATGGCATTTCTTGGTGAGAAACATGGAAGACATCATGAACTCGGACAATCCTTCCGCAATTCCAACTTGTAAGCAACTTCTCCACGACGTTCGAGGATTTTGTAGGGCCAATGAACCGGGTGCTAACTTTCCTTTAACACGAACCTCTTGATTCCACGAAGTGAGACCGCGAAGATATGCCCGGTCTCCCGCTTCGTAAGTTACTTCCTTGCGTTTACTGTCGGCATAACTCTTCTGTCTCGACTGAGCTACCTTGAGCCTATCTCGAATCAGCTTGACTTTCTCTTCGGAATCCCTGATAAGATCGGGACCGAAAAGTTTTCGATCTCCAACACCATCCCACAGCAATGGTGTTCTGCACCTCCTTCCGTATAGAGCTTCGAAAGGGGCCATCTTCAGACTGGTCTGATGACTGTTATTGTATGAGAACTCCGCGTATGGTAAATTATCATTCCAGCTAGACCCATAGTCTAGCGCACAAGCTCTCAACATGTCCTCCAGGATCTGGTTGACTCTCTCGGTTTGTCCATCTGTCTGCGGATGAAAAGCTGTACTGAACTCCAGCCTCGTACCCAAAGTTTCATGCAACTGATTCCAAAACTTTGAGGTAAATTGTGTTCCTCTATCTGACACGATGCTCCTCGGAACTCCATGCAGACATACGATCCTGGTCATGTATATCTTGGCTAACTTAGCACTGGTATAGGTAGTCTTCACGGGAATGAAATGAGCTACCTTGGTCAATCGATCAACCACTACCGGATGGAATCATAACCTGAGCAGGTCTGGGTAATCCGGTGATAAAATCCATTCCAAGTTTTCCCATTTCCACTCGGAAATCGGCAAAGGTTGAAGTAACCCTGCTGGCTTCGATGTTCCGCCTTTACTCGTTGGCAAACATCGCATCTGCTACGCACTCGGCAATATCCTTCTTCTTACATCCACGAAACTTTCCTTCAAATCCAGATACATCTTGGTGTTACCGGGGTGAATCAAGTACGGTGAATCATGAGCCTCCTGAAGAATTAGCTTCCTGATTTCGGGATCATTGGGTACATAAATACGATCCTCGAACCATATAGCTCCGTATTCATCCTTACGAAACCCTTTAGCTTTTCCTTCATTCATCCTTTTCTTTATCTCATCAATTTCCTTGTCCGACTTCTGGGCTTCACGAATTCTTTAGGCCAAAGTGGACTGAACTTCCAGAGTTGCAACATATCCTCTCGGAACTATCTCCAGTCGGAGATCTCTAAGGTCATCGACTAACTCCTGGGGTAATCCACCCGCTATAAGAGTATTCACACAACTCTTACGGCTCAAAGCATCTGCTACAACATTAGCCTTTCCTGGGTGGTAATGCAATTTCATGTCGTAGTCCTTGATTAGCTCCAGCCATCTCCTCTGCCTGAGGTTCAACTCTTTCTACGTGAAAATATACTTCAAGCTTTTATGATCTGTGTAAACATCACAACGGTTTCCGATAAGGAAATGTCTCCAGGTCTTGAGTGCATGCACTACGGCTGCTAACTCCAAATCATGTGTGGCATAATTCATCTCGTGTGGTCGTAGCTGTCTGGAGGTATAAGCTACAACTTTTCCTTCCTGCATGAGTACTCCTCCGAGTCCACGACGAGAAGCGTCACAATATACCGTAATCCTTGTGTATGTCCGCAAAATCAATATGGGCTGTAACCAAACGTTTCTTCAATTCCCTGAAACTGGCTTCACAATCCTCGGTCCAATTGTACTTGGCGTCCTTCTTCAACAGCTCAGTCATGGGCTTGGCAATCTTTGAGAAATTCTCAATAAACCTCCGATAATATCCTGCGAGTCCGAGAATCTGCGGATCTCCTTGATCGAGGTGGGCGACGCCAATCGGTGGTGATACAACCTTGGCGGGGTCAATCGCTATTCCTTCTCCTGAAATAACATGTCCGAGGAATCCGACTTCCTTCAGCCAAAATTCACATTTGCTGAACTTGGCATACAATCGATGTTCTCGAGTTTCTCGAACTAGACGCAAATGTTTCTTATGCTCTTCCTCGCTCTTGGAGAAAATCAGTATATCATCGATGAACACCACGACAAACTTGTCCAGATATTCCATAAATACCTTGTTCATCAAATTCATGAAGTATGCAGGGCATTAGTCAAACCGAATGACATGACGGTATACTCATATAAACCATACCGGTGGTGAATGCTGTTTTGGGTATATCCTTTTCACGGATCTTCAATCGATGATACCACGATCAAGATCGATCTTGGAGAATACCTTGGCTCCAACTAGCTGATCAAATAGGTCATTAATCATCGGTAGAGGGTACTTGTTCTTGATGGTCACGTCGTTCAGCGAGCGATAATCCTAACCATTCTCGTGGTTCCATCCTTCTTCTCTACCAAAAGAACTGGGGCTCCCCAAGGTGACGAGCTTGGCCGAATATATCCCTTCTCCAATAGCTCATTAATTTGGTTCTTGATCTCTTTCAAATCGTTCGGGGGCATCCGATAGGGTCTCTTGGATATTGGGGCTGTGCCGGGCAATAACTCAATCAGAAATTCAATGTCTCTGTCCGGTGGCATTCCTGGTAATTCCTCTGGAAACACATCGGGAAAGTCTTGCACTATCGGCACTTCCTCCTGAACAACTCCGTGAGGAAATTCACTGATTCTTCATCGGGTATGTCGGATACATACTTGATCCTCTTACGCTCCGGGGTGGTGGCAGAATCGACTTCTTGGGCACAGATCTATGTTTCCTTCAAACTTCGTCAACCAATCCATGCCTAGGATCACATCCAAGGTCTGGGTTTCCAATACTATGAGGTCTGCGGAAATTTATGGTTTCCGATGTTGAGGGTTGCATGACAGCCTAAGCCTGCCATCATTTCTCCTCTGCTGGGCCCGGCGTGAAGAGGGCTTCTAAGGGTTCTAGTGGGCAACCCGTACTTTTCCACAACTACCCTTGATATGAATGAATCGTTGCACCGAATCAAAGAGTACCAATCTGGATGTGAATTTAATAAAACTTACCAACCACAGTGTCTGGCTGATCATAGACGTCCTCCATGTCAATGTGGTTCACCTGAGCACGAGGAAAAGGGTTGGGCTTCTTTGCTGAGCTTCCATTGTTGTTTCCGTTCCTCTGCTTGGCCTCCGGGCAGTCGGTGGCATAGTGCCCTGTTTTCTGGCACTTGAAACAGGTGATGTGACTCAGATCCTTCTAAACTGGGGCAGGACGGTGCTGGTTGCCATTGCCGTTTCCATTGCCTGTCTTGTTGTCCTGGTTGCGGTTGTTCCCATTTCCTCCATGGTTATGTCATCCATGATTATGTCCTCCATGGGTGTGATGGGTATGCCCTCCTGAGTATGGGGCATAACGGGCTTCGCTGAGCTCGAGTTGTACTTCCCCGCCATACTTCGCTTGCTATGCTATCAATCTGCTGCTGCTTGCCTTCAAGTATGGTGGCCTTGTCTACCAGCTCCTGGTAGTTGTTGAAGGTAGCCACCATTAGCTGCATTCCCAGCTCGTCATTGAGTCCCTCGAGAAACTTTTCCTGCTTTGCGGCATCTGTGGCCACATCATCCGGGGCATAGCGAGCTAACTTGCAGAACTCATCCACGCATCTTGCCCACGATGCGGTTCCCTGGCGTAAGTTGCGGAACTCACGCTTCTTGCACTCATGGCTCCGGTGAGACATGGCGGTGCGGAAAGCTTCTTGGAACTGATCCCACGTGATGGTGGCGATGGGATAAGTGGCGGTGTAGTTCTCCCACCAAGAGGCTGCAGGTCCATCAAGTTGATGTCGGCAAAGCGCACCTTCTCGCATCCGTGCATCCAGCGGTGGCTAACTCCTTCCGACCTTGCGGAGCCAATCATCGGCCACAATCGGCTCAGTGCTGCTAGAGAACACTGGCGGATTCAGCCTTAGGAAGCGGGTCAAGTTGTCAACAGGGGGTGGTGGCGGTGGATTGTTGTTGTTGTTGTTGTTCTGGTTCTGGATGAGCATCTGCATAAGGGCATTCTGCTGCTGGATCAGCTGGGTGAGCTCCGGGGGAAAGTTGAGACCGGGGTCACGTCTCAGAGGCATCTGGTGTTTTGGAGTGGATGAGAAAATTAGAATAGAACAAGGTTCTAATGAGAAAATATCACTACCCATATGAATGCACAGACATAATCACACCAATCATTTATTCAATCCACTCAAACATGGTTCAATCTCGGATTACAAATTCTCACGACTAATCGAAAATAACGGCCTAACTGATCGACGGAAAAATAAAATAACATGGCGGTCGACTAAATGTCTTCATCAATTATCCTTGCGTCCTCACAGTGCGGCGTCCTCGGTGTGGCGTCCTCGATCTGGCGCCTCCTCTTGCGGCTTTCTTCGGTGGAGCTCTCTTCATAATCCTGGTCATTGCTCACGAGGGGTCCGTCATCTCCACTCGGAAAAAGGTCCTCTCCCAAGTCCATCTTCTCCTCTAATGCGGCAACATCCATCTTCAGCTTGTTGACTCTCTCCATGAAATCCTTGATTTCTTCTTCATGATCAAGGAAGTCTGCGTGTGCTTTCTCCTCCAGTTCCAGTTCATTGAAATCGGTAACCTCAAAGTCAATGGGCTCTGAATGTCCTCCGAAGGTCCTCCCTGGAATGTGCACCTCAATCTCAGAGGGTATCCGTCGGAAGTGCATTGGTAGGCTTCCGGTGATTGAGGGCGAGCAATCTTCAGCTTCTTCACGATTTGGACCAGCTTCTTGCCATGAGGCATCATCTCATCTGGTGGCAAAACTCCGTAGCAGGCGGGGTGAACTCAGTGACCATCTAGAATGTTGAAAATCGGAGAGAAGTCGAGAAATGAGCAGGGAGAATTACGGAATGATAAGGACATAAAATAAATAGTCTCTTCCTATGGCTTTCCGATCCTAGGGGTTACGTCCTACGGTCAGCGTGTGCTCTGATACCATCTCTGTAGTGACCCGACCCAAAATCGGTCAAGTCTCTGTGTAGCTATACCATCCCAAGATCATGCTGGCACACACAGTACATTGATGAAATAATCAAAGTTCAATCACACCTGAATTTATTACACGATTCTCATATCGAGTCTTTATTACAATAGAATAAATTCGGCTGAAGGCCAACTCATGAGAAATAAACTAAATAAAGTTGCGGGCGAGAAGAACAGCGAGTCCATCCGACTCCATAGGGCAATCGCATAGCGTGGATCGTAGCCTCACTCTGATCGAATACTCCTCGCAACATAAGGCGTTGCAGCCGTGTAGGTCAGCATTTTGAATATGCCGGCAAGTCATGAAGAGAATAACAATAAAATTACTAACACTATATGCAATTTGGCTGTGGGGCTCTAAGTTTCATTGTTTTTTAAAAGCCAGTTTTCCCTACAACAATGGACTTGTTTGCAAATACTACAAAATGTTGGTAGTTATTGAGATGGTTCCGCCAACCAATGTCTCATTCCCAATTATTAAATAAACCCCTCAATTAATTTATTAATTTTGGTGTTGAGATATCCGAAATACTCCAAGTTCCGAGGCTCAAATTGTCCGAATCGGGACACGGCTAACCGATTAGATCTTCACTCTGCAGAGGTTTATGCACTTTACCCGCAAGATTCGTTCCCTCCTTTAAGTCTTTGCACTTCATGGTGTTTGAAGGCGGGATGAGCAAACAGGGTCTTCGAAGAGTTCCTCCGCCACTTTGCCGGTACCCATCCAATCCTACCGTTCTTCTACATCTCGTAGCACCGTCCGCCGAGTCACACCTAAGGTTGACCAAGCGAGCCCATAATGGCTTGCGGCTGCAGGTAAGCTTCCGGTCAATGGGGAATACATCCATCTCTTCGTGATGGGTGAAGCTTTCCATAAGATGTCATGGCGCTTCTCCATGCATCCCGCCAACCGCTGGTTTTCTCGGTACCCGTCAACCGTCCTCCACCCAAGAGTGAATTTTGAAGTCCATCTTGAGCTTGAAGTCATGGGGTTGTCATCATCTTGACTCTCACATCTCCCTTATGATTCACTCAACCAACCCGTCACGAGCATAGCAAAATAAACTACTTCGTCCCGGGTCATGGTAGCAAGGGGATTAGTTCATCCTACCTCATGATACTACTCAAGAACATAACTTCAAATTCTCCCGGTAGCAAGCTTCAAAGCTTGCCTTTGCCGACGAT